>VXAZ01010512.1:190017-212145 GCA_013399875.1 Gymnorhina tibicen
GCCCGGCCGCCGTGCCTGGGGCGGGCTGTGGGTTCCGTGCGCGTCGTGGGGAACTCGACTTTCCTGTTAAAATAACCTGACTTTCTTGTCAAAACAGCCCTGGAAGACGCTGCCGCCGCGCCGGAGCCAGGCGGTGGGTGACGGAGCGGACTCGAAACCTACCGAGCCGCTGCGCCTCCCGCCTGCCGGGGCCGACAGCGGTGACCCCAAGCGCATCCCCTCCCAGCCCTTTCACAAGGGCAGGGGCTCAGCCGCAGCTGTCCCATCGGGCAATGACAAGAGGAAGCACGTGGTAAAGGGAGACGTGGGTCCCCGAGGCTTGGGAAACAAAACGTTTTTACTCGGACATCAGATTGCCTGTAGGCAACAGGGCTTTTCACCGTCCTCCTAAAATGGGGGGAAATGGGAGCCGTGTAGGATCGGCACTGCAGCTCGTGAGCGGGGTTAGTGCGGGCCGGTCTGGCCCGACGAGACCAGGCAAGGTCAAGCCAGGCCCGAGCTCAGCAGGCAGTGTGCGCTGCGGCTCTGCGGACCTGTCCTACCGGGGCACCTCACCATCTCAGTAGCTCTTCGCCACCAAATGTACGGGAAGTTGAGGTGTCTCCCTGTTGTGAGGCAGCGTGGCCATTCTCTCTGCTACACTGACAGCACTTTATAATGTTTCTTTCCACTGGAACTAGTTTTTCGTCTTCCATCAATTTCTCATAGGAACTTCAGCATTACAAGTATTTTCTCTTGTAAATTACAGGTACCACATCAAATTTCATTCTCACATTATCCGTGTATCGAATATTAGAGCCCCTTTCTGCCTACCAGCTCTTCCAAGAAATAATGCAAAATTAAAATAATTTGACAGTTTTAGGCATAACTTTGTGTACCACATCCCAGGATACTTATGTGGTGATACTATGTATCTGTAGATGGTAATGTGGTTTCCAGTCTTTGCATAAGCAAGGTCAATGTTATACACTTTGGGCATGATGACCTACACATCATTTTAGTAAATATAAGCCTTGCATCCTTTGAAAAGCAGATTGACAAGCGTGTCACCATAACACAATTTGCTGCTGATAATTCAAACATATTAAAGAAAGATTTCTCTTAACAGGAAAGAAAGAGTCTCCTGATATGAGAAAAAAATCCATAAGGTTTGGCACTCTGTTTATATAGATGTTCTTCCAAAGAAAGTTATAAACTCCTATAACCCTAATCACTTTTGTTTGGCAAAATATCAAAAAGCTTATCAAATTATCCTATCAGTGAGTAGTGATCTTACTCTTGCTGGGATTGCTGATCATTGATGAATGATCTTAATTCTTCTGCCCGCTGCAGAATCTCAAAAATCAACCTTAGTGAATTTTTAAGGTAACAAAAATTCTGTTCATTGGGTTATAGGTAAGAAAGTGAATTATGGCTGAAAACAGCAAGAGACCCTCATTTGCAATTTTCACCATAACCAGCTGCCTCTGGGCTCACACCATGAACTGCTCTGAATTTGCTTGCAGCCAGCTGGGACTTCTTCCCGCAAGGACTGATCTGGAATAGACTGGACAGAAGAAGTCAGAGGTGCTACAGATCTATATTGGTTCTTCAAGCCTTATTCAATCCACAGGTGTAAAGCTCATAGGATTTGCAGTGTAACAAAAGAAAGAACAGGCTAACAGTAGACAGCAGTCCCAGACCCCTGTCTGAGGAAGGTGAAGAATTCAGGAAGGAGGGGAAACTCAGGACACCAACGAAAATAATGAAAGGAAAAGTTTTACTCTGCAGTTGATAACTGCTTTTTAATCTATATCTGTTTACAACACAGTATGACATTTATAACTAGAATACCCTAACCTGCTGATATGCTAAGAAAACACAGAACTTCTCATTTCCTTTCTAAGTGGATTTGACCTTTGTCACTACTCAGATTAGTATGTTTGGCTTACTTCATAAAAGAAAGGACATTAAGTTGTGTTCTCTCCTCTGCGGGTAGAGTGAGAGCCTATGTAATGACTTGTCAGGTGTATAAATCCATATCAAGGCTCCCATCCCCCCAGGAATGGGATACTACCTTCCCCCTCCCATATTTGCTGTCAGCAGTGCACTGTAGCGCAGGAGCTTTCACACCTCACCTCACTGCTGATCCTTGACACTGCTGCTGTGCTTCTTCCACTTCTCAGCCTGGGGGATGGCAAGGACAGCCACCAGCATGTGTCCTGCAGTTTGACTGATGCCCCTTCTCACTTCTGCAACATCTGTGAATTCAGCTGCAGACAAATTATGTACTGTATATTTTATTATAACATCAAAATGAACACACTGTAAGACACTGGCATTTAAAAGGAAAAACTTTAAATTACTCAATACAATTAGAAGTATATTTGTACATTGTCTTGTTGACAAAAACACAGAAATTGGTTTAGCTCAGAATTTTAAAACTCGACAGTTTCTCAAAGGTAAAAGAAAAGCTCAGAAAACTGACAGCCACAACAACAGTTCTTTTCTTGTGTTTTTTGTTCATTTTGCATATTTCCTCACCTTCTAAATAAACACTTTTTTTTTCTTTTAAGAAGACCTTTGGTTTGCCTTTCACTCAGAAGAATTAAAAAACCAGAATAGGCATTAAGTTTAAGCTACATGGTTCTAAAGTACTATCATAAACTCCTTCTCATTGTTTTTCCCCCTAACCTCAGTAAATCTTCTTTATTTGAGTCTTTCAAGAGCTGCTGTTCTTCTCACAAGCTGATGACTCCTGTCATTCACAATTGCTAATGAGTATGCTCACTCAGTCCTTGACTTTGTTTTTTTAAAGGGGCGCTGTACAAAATAGTGTCAGTATCAGAGAACCAGGAAGGTCAGAAAGGAAAGACTCTAATTTCCCAATATTTTAACATACAGTGGCTGTGGCCGTTCTGAAAGCCTAACAGAATTCCAGCATTTGTGCATGTACAAAAGGGTTTGGAAGTGAAAAATTTACTGCTTTTTGATTTTTGAGAAAAGTATTACTTTTTCAATAACAATGAGGCCTTTAAATGCCCCATAAAGTTATACCAAGTATATGCATGCACACATTTCATTAGTAAATCCTGCATATATTTTCCTGACAGTATCCAAGGAAAGTCCAAATGAGAATTTTAAATCATATTCCCATGAGTCTCTTCTAAATTCAAAATTGTACATCTGCACAGCAAATCCATATTAACAATATTATTCAGTGTAATGCAGTACAAAATTGATCTATATATGTAAATTGTTTCACTTGCAGAATTACAATGACATATTTTGTGTTCTTTCTGTGCAAGAAACATCCATGAGTCACTCATTAACAGCTGTGAGGCCACTTATGTCAATGATATACAGGCAGCTTTGAAAGAAGCTGACATTTTAAGTGGCATGTTTAGAGTTTGTCTACGGTACTAGAAAATGTATTCTTCCTGTATTTCTTAATAATTACTTACAGGGAGGTAAGATGCTTTTTTATATCTCTATTTTACCTTTAATGTTAAAAAATCAATGCACTGCACCTGGGAATAACTGTCCCGCCTCACATGCTGTTTGACCTTGTCTTTGTTGCCCTTGATCTTTCTACAGGGTTTCTCTGGTTTGTGAATACACAAGGCAAAAGTTGGACCTTAGTGATGTTAAGACTGAAAAGCCCTTACTGATCTCCTCAAGATCTGGTATTGTCCCTTTGTGATCACACTGGGAATCACTTGAAGAATTACTTGATTCTCCTCTTGAGCTTTTGTGATTTTTAACAGTGTAAAGAGTCAAAACAGCATAGAATCTTGGGAAAATGTGAAATGCATAAACACATAAATATTGGCATTTAGTAGTGAGGTTCTAAACAGGTGACCACTTTGTGAAACCTTTCTTTCCAAAAAGCTTGCTTTATTCATGTCTTCAGTACACTGAGTTTCATATTTGTACCCTGAAGGTTAGAGCGATATTTGTTTTTCTTTCTTTTTTTGGTACTGTTTTAATTCGGTGAAAGGCATTTTGTAACAGCTAATGTTGCTGTCACATCTCCTGTACAGTGCAGTACATTGCCTTTCACTTCAGTGATCTGATATAACCTTTTACTTGGTGAGGGAGATAAATACTGACTGGTATGCTTTTTTACAATGTATTGGTAAAGATATTTTCATTTATTAAATCCAGGTTTTATTTGGCTTGTGGTGATACTTTGGTTCCAGCTGAGAGTATCATAAGTAGTTGATTCTAAGGTAAAAAAAGTCAACCATTAGTAGATCCTCCAGGCTTGCAAATTAACAGTTAACAATTAACAGGCTTTTAAAATTTCCATTCATATTCAGAGTCTTACATTCATTTCATGTAACTGAGGTTAAAGCTACTTTTGAACAAAATCATGAAAGGGCTACTGGATAATACATTAACTGTCCACTCCTTCCACATGTATTTATAAAATATTCTGTGATCCCTGACAGTTGAGGATGCTGAGCTGGACTTTATCTCTTGAGTGAGACTGGTGGGGGACCCTGGCAGGTCCGCCCATCACTTTCCAGCAGGCTGCTGCCAGGACACGGATCTGCACCACAGCAGAGCTGGAACAGCCAGGAGGGCTGCTCTGGCATGGAGCTGCAGTAAAAAATATCCATTGGTGGATTCTGCAGTGCATGGTTGAGAGTGATCTTGTTTGGCATGTTGAAGTCCTGTCCTACTGCAAATGCTAAAGAGTGACAATTTCCAGATGCATCAGTCAGTTTTCACATCAGTTTTCACATCATGTCATCAGTCTCATTTGCACAGGGTACTTTTTGTGCCACGGTGCAATAGTCAGTATCCTGGAAATGACCGAGCCAGGCTTTCTCCACCCATACAAAGATGCCATTTAGTTGGTCAGTTCTTTGTGTAGACCTGGGAAGCTCCATCTGGCCTTGGAGAAGTTCTGCTGACAGCTCACCTGCTGGCACTGAACTCTGATTAGGCTGCTGATGTATAGTCTGTTACTTGAAATTCACACGAACATCTGTTGAAATAGTCATTATGCAGTATTATCTATGAGACTGTATTTGTCCTTTTTATGTAAATTCTGAATTACTCAGTAAGTCTACTTCTTTTTTATAAACTGTGAATTTCAGGTTGAGCATAATAACAAATACTATTTTTTTTTAGTTTACTGTGAAATGTGAAGTGATATGTAAATAAATATGTAGACTCCATATTCACATAATGAATTGTCATACTGCCAGTCCATGCCAATAAAGAATATTCTTTTATAAGTTTTGAACTCTCTGGGGTATTTCAGATGGCATAAGTTTTCCATATCAAGCTTAGACAGGTGACACCTTTTATATGTGTCTCTAAGAAACTTATCTGAGGTATAATGGAATCACTTTACTTTTCCTTTTATGTTTATATCAAGAGCTTGGATATGTGTGTTTCCAAATTCAGGATCAGCCTATCTCCACAAATCTATTGCATACAGACATTTGTATTTAGGCTTTTAAAAGGGCTTGAGGTGCTTGAAGACTAGCCCAGGAAAAAAAAAAAGTGATTTTATGCTATTATTTCAACATGTTAAGGTTGAAATGGTTAGGTTGTCAATGGTTAGGTTTTAACCTCTTAGGAGGATGTTTGAGCTTTTGACAGAAGATTATAAGGTTATTCCTTATACCTGTACACAGATTGCCATTCAAGTATTGGGAAAGAAAAACATAAAACACAAAGCCCATTGTTCTTTCCAGTTGCAGTGGAACTAACAATTTTATCCTCAAATGCATACACCCCTTCTTATCTCACAGCCATTTTGTGAGGTAGCCCTGTATTTTGTTCTTTTGCCAGCAGTTTTCATGGTATGCAGCTCACAAGTTGTTTCCTTTTCTGATTGCTACATTTCATTAACATAGTTCACATTCATATGTACAAATACAGGGTATCTGAACTGTCAGGCATACTTGCATTTGCAAGATTAATATTACCTTTTTTATATTGTTTTTATTCCACAAGTAGGGCAGAGAAAGGAAGAGCAACCAAATGAAGGAGTGTTTGTCTGTGTGTTAATGCCCATTCATTCCACCATTCAATGGCATATTCATAATGCTGTAGAAACATAAAATTTAATTAAGGCACTGAGACAAATGAAATGTTTCAGCCTGGTGGTAGATTCTCCATTGACTGTTATATGCTGAGTAGAAAATGGCATTCCAGTTACTGACTTTTAGTGGAACAAACCACACACTTAACAAGGCTTGAAGAAAGCTATTAAAATTGCTGTCTTTCTCATCACTTGATCACCTGTATTATGTCATTTATTTTTCATTATAGAGTAATAAAGTGTTCGTATTTTTATAGGAGAGAATAGTCTTGAAACATCCTTCATTTTATAAACAAAAAATTGTAAGATTTTTTAACATAGTTGTGGACAGAAAATAAAATTTACACATGCATATTTTAAAACATATTAAAGGGTGGTGGTTGTTCACTAGTACCAGCAAAACAGTACTTCATCTGTTTTGCAGCTAAAGAAAATAACTTTTCACCAGATTAAGAAAAAAAAAGCACATGCAATTTCCTCGTTTAAAGTTTGCTAAGAGTGTAAAATGTCGCTGTGTTTCATGAACACTATGACTTTCCTGAAGCAGCGTGTGGTGTACACTGTTTAATCTGCCCAAGAGCGATATTGCTTTCTCGTGACTCTTCTTCCACCACATATTGTACACTCCACCTCAATGGACTGATTTTGTTTACTGCTGAGTCAATATTTACCACTTTGCTACTGCCTGCAGTAGTTTTAATCCCTGTCTGAGCAACTGAATGGTACCAGGAGCTTTTTAAATCTTTAGACCTTAATCCTGTCATATTCAACGAGTTTCTAGTGAAAGTTAAGGATGTTCAACACCCCAAAGTAGTAGAATTGTTTATTATTGTTCATTACTTGTATTGCAATAACCCTGGAGGACTTGATTAAGCAATGGGGAAATACTCTGTGAGGCAGGGCATATATAAAACCTAGAAGGTGCTTTTTTTTCCACTGTGGTTTTCTAACACCATGGAAGAAGTAGTAGGATTTTTTTTCCCTGCATGTGTGAACAGAAGGGATGCAGTTTTACCAGAAGCGTACACCTGAGAAGGAACAAAATGTAAGAGGAAATATGAGAGAAATAACATAAAAACAGTCACCAAGGAGCTGATGTCCTCTGCTTCGATATGCTAAATCACTTTGTAAATACAGACTGCAGACAGGCCTGTTTCAGTCTTTCTTCTGCAAGTAGGTATATAGCTTTGTAAGCAGTTTATTCTGACAGGTTTTCAGCAGTGATTTTAAAACAAAATCTGCTTAAATGTACAGATATTAAAATACCAACAGGACAAAAGAAAAACAGCTGTGCAAAAGCTTTCTTCTGTAAATACAGGTAGCTCACATGTAAAAAATTGTATCAGCTTGGAGTAGACTTTCAGCTGTATTGTAAAGACATTTTGGAGGAAGAGAAATGAATTTATCTTCTGCAATTTCAGTGTCTTATTCTGTGTGTTAGCTGCAGAATTTCCATTGCAAAGAGCACTGTGACTCAGTAGCACTGCTAAATAAACAGAAGTGCTCTAATTAGTCTAATGTCTACATGGAATTGTTGCTTGTACTTAATATCAAGTATGTTATCTCTGTTTTTTCTGGGGGACTTCTCAAACAAAAAGGTAGCAAATACAGTCACATGGTAAAATATGTATTCTGGTTTATATTTGCAGCTTACTCTATCTTCTTTCTAAATAAAAATAGAAAGCCCCAGTCTTGCCCCAGGAAGAGAGAGAAATAAAACTTATAGCAATCATATTTAATCTATAATTAGATCCTGTGTTTAAATATACTGCTCCAGAGAGCAAAATAATTAAACAAGTAACTAAATAAATAACCAGCACTAGAAAGCCTAAAACTGGCAGTTCAGTCTGGGAAATTGTTTCCTGCTCTTCAGGTCCACGTAAACATCACCAGTCCTGTTTACCTCATTGCAAGTCCGTGTGTGCAAATGTGTGCATCCATCTGTGTGTGTTTTTGAGTGGGAGAAAGAGATAATGAATCACCACCAATGCATGCTATTTGGCATGTTTTCAGCACACATAGCAATCAGCAATAATTACTTGAAATATGAAGAGACATGAATGTTTAATTATGTCATTGCTAGACGATTCAAACAACAGCGCATCAACCTTTGGGTTACAAATTTTCATTATTCTAAGAATTCACAGTGCTTTCATATTACATAAGAAGTACTGTCTAATATGAAATGTTTTTTTTTCCAAGATGCAGCACTGCTACAGTTTTCGCATTGACATCAAGTGACTATTTGACAAATCAATATTTAATTATTTTAATGTGCTATATAATAAGCAACAGAAAATACAAAATAAAATATGAAAATCATTAAAATCAACAATTTGGGTTTTACCATGGATAAAATTTACTGTGAGAAAGGTAATTTTCCGTTGAATGATTGATGTACATGTAAATAAAAGTAACTGTTCTCAGGAAAGCTCCGGTGAGTATTATGTCTTGGTTTCTGTACTGCTTGTGCAGTTTTAAAACTGTCATCTTCAACAACTTACAAAACTGTAAGGAAAAGCAGCACTGAAACCAAAAGCATTAAAATCCCCAAGAACTCTTTAACAAAGGATATAAATATTACTTGGGGAAAAAAACCCCAACAAATGAATTTTTCATGTTTCATAGTCTGTGACTTCCATGTTAATTCTAAATTTGTTTTAGTTCTGACTTCTAATTTATGGGGCTCCAACTTCAATGCTATCACAACATTCTTTTTTATGAAGTTACATTTCACAAGGACCATAAAAGCATTTTAAATTTGGGAAATGGTAATTATTATAAGGCCGCTTTGCATAATATTATATTAAATAAAGTAATTGAATTGGAAGAAATTTAAGGTTTCATAAAAGAAGGAAAAATGAGTAGACTTGCTGCACAATTTTATATTGCCCACTGGTCTGACGACAGGAAGGAGAATGGAAATGAAAGCACAATGCAAATCATTAACTAAATGTATCAGCTGTTAGGTTTTCCACATTTGGAGAAATCTAATATGAAAAATATCTACAAATAGCTTCATATGTTCTAAAAACAAGTGATCTAATTTTGGCCAAGTGTGCATTTTATTCACTGATGACAAGAACTGGGAGATGGATCTGGAAATTTTCCAAACTATTTTGTAGATAACTAAATACACAGAAATTAAGAACATGATCATCTTTTATGTAAATCAGAAAAGTGGTATCTGACTAGGAGTGCGAAATTGATGGATATAGAAGTATATAAATATTGGTGGAATACTTTACCCCTCAATATATCTGGCCACTTGCCAATGAAGTGTTTTGAGAAGCTCACTAGTGCCCTCTGAAGATGGTATTTGATTGCCTGTCTATTGCAAATACTCGGCAATAGCTCCCCTAAGAGCTTCTCACAAGAGAGAGCAGACAGGACTAAATCATTTGAGCAGAGAGGGAATTGTGTCCCTTCTCATTCATTACCACTGTTAAGTGAAATACGTGAGCTTTTGGCCTAAGATGCTTGAGACACTAAATTTATTCACAGGTATTAGGGTCTAAGTTTTCACAAACTTACCCTCTAGTGCTTTTCTGATGGGTGCCACTGCAGCAGCAGGCAGCTGCATAACCTGCCTGCCATGTCTGTTCAGGCTCATGTGCAGCTCCTGTTGTTGCTTCTTCCAATCTCCTCACAAATGTGCCATGGGCACAGGACAAACCTGGTGGTCTGTAGACTGATACAAACCAGATTGTTTTACAGTGAGCTGGTCTCCATTAAAAGCTGCCTTTTAACTCTTCCTTACCTCTGCATAAAGGAGTGCCATGCACATGGTGAGCACCTGAAGATTATGTAAATACATGTTCTCAGTAATGTAATTGCTCATTTATACATTTCTCTGACTTGGCAGTGCGCACATCACACAACAAAATTTCTGTAGTGCTGTGGTAAACAACTGTGTGCAAATCAAGGTAATCTGAGGATAAACCTTTACAAGCTACCTACGGATTCATAACCTTTGTTCTTATCAGCACACACTTTTTCACATAGAGGCTGTTTTCATAATTTTGCACCTCAGAAGAACACACAAAATAGACACACCAGTACTTTTTCTCCGCTTCATAACTTTGTGTGGCAGCACCATGACAAAGACCTTTGCTGCACATGATCACACAGATACACAACAGAAAAATCAGTGTCAGATGCAGCTCAAGCTACAGAAAATTTTGAAATGTGCAACTTCATGTAATATTGTGCAGCCAAAAGCCGTATTAATTGCAGTATTTGTGTTGTTTGGCTGTTAAGTGGCTTTTCTTTCAGCATTGAATAGATACAGTGCTGCTGCTTTTGTCGGGTTTTTTTTTTTCTTTTCATGAGAATGTCACCTTAGCCGGCCTGAACCTGCATGAGATACATTCCTTCCAGCCTATTTCCCACTCTTCACTGAAGTGAATGCTAATTTTTTTCACCATTCTCAGTAGGAAGTCCATTGAGCCATCTTTTCCCAGTAGTATCTGGGAATGTATGTTTCTCAGTTAACTCTTCAAACCTCCACTTTTAAAAAAAAATCATGACCAACTATGATGAGCTGTTAGTAGGCACATCTATTATAGTATTTTATCTATGACAAATACAGATTTATGGTATGCTGTGACATGATTCATTATTAGAGTTTCTGCTAATGTAATTTCATTCTAATGACGCAAGATCATAGCATCATCTTTGCTGGAATGTACACACTTCAGGGTTTGGATTCTGTATGTCCAGAACTGCATTTGTTCACTTTACTAATTTTTACAGGTTTCACACTTCATGGTTTTTCTTCTCTCTTTTACAGTTGGTTATACCATGTGACCTCTACATATTTTTTTGAGCCGTGCTGTAATACTTGCACTGATATAATTTTATGACCTTGAGTGGTAAGTCATCAGTGATATGTGTCTCTGAATTGAGCTGGTAGTAAGGGGCTCAATGTGTACTTTCCTGGCTGCCTTACTGGGATGGACTTAATGAGTTTTTGCAATGTTTTATCTTTTGCCGCAAATTTATTCCTCATTCTTTTGGAGACTGGATAATCTTCAGAAATTACTTGGGTATGAGTAATCCTATAATTTTCAAATACAATGGTCAAATACTTATAAAAGAATTAATCTTTTCAGATGCCTCATCAATCTTTATTTCCTTGTTCGTATCTTATTATTGAATCATAGAGTAATATCTGGGGGAAAAAGACCCAGTCACTGTAATTTGGAAGGCATACCCACTTATTTCACCTTTCCAATGGATACTGTGAATTTCTAACTTGCTTCTGTCATGAAGAATATCTCAAAAGGAATATCATGTATTTGATTATCCCCAAGGACCACAGTGTATTTACTGTAGTTGTATCTTTTCTCTCTAACATTTTATTTCTCACCAATTTATTTCAGCTAAGACACCCATAAAGACACCCATAAGACACCCATTTAATTAATGCTAGTCTGTCTCTTCTACCACTTTTCCACACTCTGTATTCTTGATTTCAATTACAGTAGAATATCAAATATGTATAGTTAATATAAATATGATTAATATAATGAAGTGTGTTTGAATCATTATTTTAAATTCAGTTTAAAAAAATTGTCAGAGAATTCCCCTCCTTTCTGCAGTCTGGTGTAAAATCTGCATTTTTTTCAAAAGAAGGTTTTCTTAGGAATGTAGTTATCCTTATGTCCTGCTTACTGTCTATAAAATCTCATTGATTGCATTCTCTTCCTGGTTTGTTAAAAACTCCAGCATTATTCAAGAAAATCGATAGCTTCTATGAGTCTCCTAGATTCTATGGTTTCTCCTTGGATCCAGCTTTTTAAAAACCTTGTTGCCTTTTCCCCATGATTTTGCGATATTTTAAGTTTCAAGACTTCTAATTTAGAGAATCACAGAATAGTTAGGGTTGTAATGGACTTTCAGAGATCCAACCTCTACAAATTTTATTACTTTTCATCCCAAAAATCGCAGAATCACAGAATCATCAGGCTGGAAAAGAACTTTGAGATCAAGTCCCACCCATGAGCTAACTATCAGGTCTTGGTCTTCAGAAGAAAATGATGCCAGCAGGCCCTTTGGGATTCACTGCCCCCACTGCTATCAAAGGTGGCTCTGATTCTCCAGAGAATAGGTTTATTCCTGAAGTGTCTGTCCAACACCATGACTGATCATGCACTGTCTTATCAGACAATGCTATAAAATGCAAACATGTATCTTAAATTCACATCCAGGGTGTTCCTTAAGCAGTGAACTACCTTATAAGAGTGACATATTCCCTGCCTCCTGTGTCCTTATATTTTTAATGATTTTTCTGGCCTGGCATCTACAGTATGGTATAAAGCACCCTCCTCTCTTCCCCATCCCTCCTATGCAGCCTCATGACTAAAATCATCTACGCTAAAATCACTACTACATTTGGTGTCTGCATAGGGACAGCTCTGTTTAGGGGTGCGAGTACACCCCATCACACCCTTTAACCTCTGCGTAGCTTGCCGTCCTTACAAGGACAGTGCCAGGGAGAAGTCAATCCACCATTGTTTCAAGAAAATCCCTGACTTGTTGCAAAGAGAGAGGGGTTTTGTAGACTGGCTGAAGTCATGTTAAGGCCGCAGATGAAAGCTAATAGATGCCATGTCCTTGTCCGGGGACTGCCCTAGGAAGTACATTGTAGGGACATTATGTCTACATTACACCAACGCTTCTACTGACATAATTATGTTAGGCATTGATCTTGCCTACTACATTATCTATCAAGCAGATGGTAGAGTAGCACAAATATATTGGCACTACCACAACAATTTACTGTGCAAGGCCACTCATACACCTACATATTCAGGTTATTTAGCTCTGTTCAAAACTTTTGCTAGAAAGTAAAAATTCTTGGGGAAAAAAGAAATCAGTCCAGTCTAAGGAAAAGAATTTGATCAGGCAAAGCATTAATATCAGGGTATTAGGAAGGAAACTGTCTGCTCAGCAAAATAATAAGATTCTTACAATTAATAAGACAGTTTATTTTCACTTCCTCTGAGTTGCCAGCTACTGAAAGAAAGACTATGTTTTGCCATACAGACAGTAGTTTTTATTATGTAAAAGAACTCTTTGTAGGGGTTAAAAATCCATGAGCTTTAGTGTAACTTTTTAAAATGCCTGATGCCATTAAGACTATTGCTGGCATTATGAAGGATGAGCAACTATATGCCAGAGTAAGCACAATGATCAGAACCAAAGCAAAAACAGAACCCCAGAACCCAAGATGCAGAGGTAACTAAGGGGGATATTAGTATGTCATGCACCATTGCTAACGTGTTGTCTAAAAATTATCCTAATTGCTTATGTGTATCCATTTAACAATTCAGGCTTAACCATTAGAATAACTATAAACTAAAGATATGGTAGTGATAGATGCAGTGCATCTCAGAGTGTGAGATACGGAGAAGGAACAGTATCTAATAGCACCAGATTTGGGACATCTACACTGTTAGATGCAAAGCAAGATCTGCCCCGTGATCTGGAAGCATCCAAGAAAGGTCCTGCCCAAGACCAGGAAGCACCCTGAATCAATCCACTTACTGCACCCTTGCTAGCACAGAGGCAAAAATTATCTCCTGTGCTGTACACTTCGCTGTCTTAAGGCCTGGTTTTGTTCAAAGTTCCTTCTGCTGGAAATATGTGTCTCATTAATGCACCTTTCTTTCCATGTCACATACTATTGTCTTCTCTCTTACTACACAGGAGGGACTTTTGTTTCCATAATTGCCCCTCTCACATTTTACTATGATCTGTGATCTGTATGATCAAACTACAGCCTAGTCCTAGCATGGCAGATATCCAGATACACTATTTAATACTAGTCTAGTGTTGGATCTATAAATCCAGGACAATAGTGCTGCATGAATGCTGCTTTGGAAGAGAGCTTTTCTGACTTACTGTATGCTTTCACATATTTCAATCATTTTCTTAAACAGTCTAGAGATGAAATTTCAAATGCTCACATTTTACAGATTAATTTTGTTACTTTCTTTTTCTTTACAAGAAGATTCAGCTGAATTTCCTGTGCTATTGCTGTCACCTGAGGCTTTTACTCTATTTGATGTAGTCATGTCTGGAAGACTGTATTTCCAGACCCAGAAAAAAAAAATCCTATAGAATATATTGTGCATCCAATCTATGAAACTGCCCAGGCTAAGAAATGGCAAGATATTGCTAAGCACATGGACATGAGTAAAGTTGCACTGATATTTCCCCTTTGCATTGCCATATTTTCCAAATGACCAAAACATCTTTTTTTTGGATTTAAAGAGAGAGGTCTTCTGCTTTTCAGAGATGCATTCTTTTCACCAATAAATCATCTCTGTTAGTTGCATATGCCTTTCTGATAGAATAAAGAGAGCACAAGCTGAATGTTACATTGCAAGACAGGTACAGTTTGGACTTCTTTCATCCACCCTTAATAGAGCTTTTTACTTCACTGTTCATTAAGGGCAGAAGTAATTCAGCTACACTTGCTGTGGGAGTTAAAGAACAGACAACAGTTTCCAGACATGTGGAACTTGTCTCCTTTGACCACCTAGGGTAGGGCACACCATTTCTAACACTGGAGCAGGAAACACTAAAAAAATACTGTAATTATGGTGTTTGACCAGCTTTCCAACAGAGATCTGTGAAACTTCACGCTCAGCTCATAATTTTCTTATGGCTTTGAAATGAGTTGCTGAATGCAAAGCTTCTAAATTGAGTGGAAAAAGGGGTTGGTTCTGACATTTCAAAATGCCCTGTAAAGGTACAGCTGACTGGAACACTGACTTCTAGAGGACTTTAATAAAAACCTCACAGATTTCCGTCAGTATTCTGAATAGCGCACCCTTTTCTCTCCCTGTAACAAGCCATGTCTACATCAGCAGTACAAGCTGATAAAAGTGAATTCTGTGCTGATATGCTTGTCACCTTCCAAGAGACACGCAGTGTACAGGAGTCTCCTCTGGGTAGTCCTGGAAATAGAAGCTTTATGGTTTATCTATAAAGCTATAAATCTCTGGAGGGCATACTGACCCTTGTCCATAGTATTTTAGATAGCTCTTCAAAGGCTATCTCTCATCTACTTATTTTAATCTCCGTCACTGAAGTTCACCTGTTTTGTTTTACACTTGCTCTTTGTATTTTCAACTGCATTTCAGTTACAAAATGGCATACACAGCATACCAAGGTTACACAACCAACTACACTTGTCTCTATACAGTACATAAATTTTGATTTTTGAACCTAACTTTAGTCAAGTGTTTTGAAATTAGCATGAAGGTCTCAGTTACCTATTACTGTAATGTACTCCAAGTCATCAGAGTTGCAATCACAGGCTGCAATTACAGGCTTAGTAATCACTAATTTTGGAATCACCTGTTAGCCCAGTGTCATGAGTGAAGCCATGATGCTATCAGAAGCCATCAGAAGTTACCAAACTTTCAAATCAGTGATTAAATGACTGTGTTTGAAAATGTGTTTACACCTTACAAATGTTTGCTTTTTTCTTCTATGAAAGAAGCAAATGAATGTGAGTGATCTGTCACATGATATATTTAACTTAGCTCAGATGTTCGGTCTAAGCTGTTTCAAGAAGGAGATGACACTTACATGTGACCTCATAGAATAACTTTATAAAGTTCCATGTGACTTTCTTATGCAACATGAGACATCTACTTACAACAGACAAAACCAAAAGGAACTGAGAAAGCAGTTAGTTTTTAGAAGCATAAAAGCAATCAGACTCATGAGCTGAATTAGACAACCAAATTACAATTCAGTGCACTTTTCCAGACTACAATCTCTTCACACCTTTTGCAAAACAAAGAATTGAGTACACAGAGATTTTCTAAATCAGTGAAGCCTTGTGAGTGATGTGCTGGCAGACAGCACAGCCCAAGAAGCAGGCTGGCAGGTTGTTTCGCAGCGCACTGTGGCACGGGTAAGATGAATGCTGCAGCAGCAGAGCAACGGGAAAGGAAGAGTGGCAGCTCGCAAAAGGAATGGTGACAGAAAAAAAACACAAGTGAAGCTGCCATGAAGAGTTATTTTTAACTGGCAATACTTGCATGTATTGCCATATGCCCTTCCAGTATATTATGACTGTACTCCTCACAGGGCTGGCCCACACCACAACAGTGACTGGTGACCAAGGTCAACCTTTGCAGGCAGCAGTACACGCCCAGGAAAGCAGTTTTGTTTTCCCCAGCATTTACATTTTTACTGGTCTTTCACTTTTTCACTGACACTAGAGATCTGAATGGAAAGCTGGATATTTTACTCCTCCTCATTCTTACCACCAGCATGCTTATGCCAGCACGAGTGTCTGGCTGGCCACAGGGCAAACCCAGCTGGTCTATCTGAGAGGAAATTGAGAATGAAACATGCAGGGTGGCTGTGTGGGCACACGGGGACTCAGACTAGCACCAGGCAAGATGGGGAGTGTGGGAAGGGAGGCAAGATCATCACCTTCACAAGCTCTGACAATTTATGTGCACCTTCAAATTATTTGTTGCATTTAGAAATAAGTTGTAATTTTTAAAGTTTGCTAAATGTATGTAGGCTTGAACAACATGTTCATTTGAGCTTGATGGAAATTGGCTGGAGGCAGACTGCAGCAGCATCGTCTAACACCTGCTACCCTGCCAATGCTCACCCGTTTCTGAGCTGCAACAAGCAAACATTGTTTCATGAGAATCCAATACATGCATGTTTGTTTACAGTTCTCATTAGGAGAAAGAATTGCTAATCCACCATTAAAAGTAACTACTTTTTATCAGGCACAAATACTTGCAGAGCCATTGGCATCTGCCCACCAAGTGCAGAATGCTGAACTCCCAGGACAGGTAGACTGCAAACAGCCATCCAAGCACTGCAGTTCTTACAAAATTCATTTGGAAGTGGCAATCTTTCTGTATAAATAGCAACATTTTATAGTAACAAATGTAAACAAAATGTTCAAAAGCTGCCTCTCAATAATGTCTGCTGGCCTAATTGTATCTATGCCAGAGGCTTAGGGCTCTGTTAGTTTATCTGTGCGAGGCACAATGTGTTTGCAAGTGATGAACAGCAACGGCACAAGCATGCAGTTGCAGACCAACCTGTGGTCTTGTCAGGGTTTCTCTCTTCAAAGTGAGGCTAATATAAGCCACTGAGGCTAACCTGGGCGAGGCTTCAAAAGCAAAGCTCCAGCCTGTACTGATATTTGTCCTACCCCAGTACTCTCATATTCCTGGAAGAAGAGAATTACTATGTAAGTACCTTTATATAACTTCATTGAAATTAATTCCAATGCAGATTCACTAAAAGGTTTCACTGTTTTAAGACCGAGTAAAGAAATAAGGTTCTGCTCATAGTATCATTGTCTTCACTACTATTTTTTTCAAAATGGCTGATAATTGTCCTCAAGGGAGAAAGAGAAAGAATACTTCCTGGTATTAACAGTACGTGAAAACATGTAAACCAGTAGTTCTGAGATGCAGTAGTTACCTTGCAAAGTCACACCCTGATTATTTCACTGTAACTCATCTGTGTAGTTATGCCAAAAATGAAAGTGTATATACGGAAGACAGCATGAGACAGTTGGGATGGAATGTTATTTTGAGCTATTTCGTCACATGAAAATAATTCCTAACTGCACATTCTTACAGGGTATCTGCAAGCTGTGGGGAAAGTTTCAATGGACAAACATTATTATCCCCCAAATGCTGTGATTCTGGGAAGTAAATGAGGATATGGAAAATATCTCTTTATTTGGCAAATATGTAGAAGAGAGGTGCTAAAGAACAAGCTCTGCAGAAGACTTTTCATCAGACAGAATAAAGGCATAATCACTGCTGCAAAGCATTTTAGACATGATTGCACAAATTTTTGTTCTTAGGTCAACAGAAAAAAAACACAAAAGAAGATTAAGTGACAAACTGGGTATTTCTATTGCTGCTGCTGCTTCTCTAGTTTATGTAAAGGACATTTCCAAACCCCCAGTAGTACATAAAATAGCTGAAATGAATTCTGCATTTTTCAAGTCACTTGCTGTCAGTATTTACAAAACAGTGAGTTATCATGAATGACAGACAAATCCAAAGACTTTAAATATAATGAGTAATGTCTGAAGCGCACAGGTTCAACAGATTGGGAGACAACATTATGCACCATACATAATTGTTACACAGTTCTTACTATGCAATCAGGTTTTCAGTACTGGATGGCTAAATCCCTTTCACTGTTTTTTTTTGGTTTGTTTTATTCTGGGTTTTTTTTGTGTTCTGTTTTGGTTTTTGTTTGTTTGTTTGTTTGTTTGTTTTGTTTTAGTTTCTATTTTTTGTTCCCTGAAATGTAATCCTTAGCTGGCCAGGCAAACAAGTAAGATGGGGTGCTTTATTCCCATCCTTTGTGTTGCAAACCTGTTATAGTATACTATCTTCTAGAATAGAGACAGTCAGAGGCAATTTTTTGCCCTCAAGTCTCACAGTATCTCTGTGCATGTGGAAAAATACAGTACCTCCAGCAATAGTCACCAAGTCCTTGGTGGGAAGTTGGAGATGATTATTCTGGGCAGCTATCTTGTCTCACTAAAACATTCTTTTTCCTTCAAAAAGGCCTGTCTTGGGAAACAAGTGGGCTGACAAATCAGGTCAGTACATGCTTCGGTCAAACAGAAAGCAAGCTCTTCCCCAAAACCCAGCAGTTCCTGGTTTTGAGTTCAGACACCCCCACACTTCTCCTGCACTGAGCTCTACTTCCACCCTGAGCGGTATTTACCGACATTGCTCTGGAACCCCCTTATCCAACATACTGGCTTCCATAATCCACATGGGCTTCTGTTCATACTTGTTCCCAGCTTAGAAGGTGCTTTGTTGATACCATTCTGCTGTACAAACACCGAGATGTCTGTCTGTCTTCTGTTGTGAGGCAGTGAGGCAGAATCACACAACAAAAAAAAGCATCATCCTTCTTTTTCATGGCAGCCTTTGTATGAGCATCTCCCGGCTCATCTGTCTCCAGCCTTGTTCCCCTTGGCTCACATTTCTCAGTGCCAGTCAGTTCTCCAAGCTCATCTGTGGTGCCCTGAGGCAGCAGCTTAGGTCAGCATGGTTTCCAAGCTCCCAGCTCCCACTGCACTTACACAGACTGTGCCTCTTGCTGACACCAGTGACTGTGCAATAAGACAGCTCAGGCAGCCCCTCCGGCTTCACTGCTGGATCAATCACCTGACTGCATGGACAAGTACAGGGATGGACAGGAAACATGAACCACAGCTCGCCTGAATTCAACATTTGTGAGTTGCCATGAAGGAACATTCTGTACAAGGATGCAGCTGGTACAAAGAAAACAAAAGAAAAAATATAATGTATCCAGCAGGATTTCAAATTACTTATGCTGGTATTTAAAACTCTGAGTCAAACCAGGCAGAAGAAACAAGGGACTGGGAATTAAACTGGCTAAAGCTGCCAGGAAACTACACCTGCCATTTGACTACGCTTCTTTGAGAACTGCCATCCTGACAGCTTTTTCACATCTCTTAAAATAATTGTATATTAAATTTGAACTTCTTGGTGCGGAAGGGCTTTTTTGGTGACTTGCAACAGCAAGAGATCTAACTTGTTCTTACTCAGTGAGGACTAACCCCAGAATAAAATAAATATTAAATCCTAGAATAAAAGGGAAATGGTTTCTATAAGGATGCAGAAGAGATCAGACATGCAGAATGGTACTTTCCACGTAATTTAATGGACTTTCCATACTAGAGTGACTCTACAGCTAGTCACTAAACATGTGAACATTTATGAGCCCAAAAAGGGAACAGTGCAGTATATCAAATGTATTAAATGCAAGCAAGAAGCTTCCAGTCACCCTATCATTTAGGCCCGTAAATTTACAAATTGCAAACACTGGTTCAAAGGGACACTGTGAATTCCTCAGGTTTCCAATATGATGGTGGAGGTGTTAATTTGCATTCAAGTATGCACATCAAATACTCAAGCTATTAATGCATTAAAAAGATAGTGTGAACATAAATACCTATTAACCTGCAAAAGATTATCAAGATCTGCCATGAAATATACTGGTTTTTACTTTTTATCTCAAAATTCAATATTCGGGCATTTTTCCTCTTAAATGTCTCTTACTCAAACAGATGTTTTGGCTGAAAAAAAATGCTCCAAATTTTAAAAAATGAGTATTTACTGTCAGATTTGTAGTTTTTTGGCCTTTAGTGAGAGAAGATCCTGGTCTGCTAAGCTTTGAAACAACACAGATACAGCAAACACTAGCTCTGTTAAAAAAAATAAAAATGCTAGGATTCAGCTGGCTTTTAGTCCCTTCTGCAGTGGTTGGTAGTCCAGAACAGCAATGATCTGCTAACAGGAACCCTCTGTCCTCAAGCCTAGCTTTTAGTCATGGTTAGGTTATCCTAACCTGATCTCGTGTTTCCATTTTCCTCCAGTTTCTACTGACTCACTTTGCTCTTCTGATGTACACGTAACAGAGAAAAGCATTCTCCCGCTGCTGAGCCTCTAGGTAGTCACTGCCACATTCACCCATTTCCTTGGCAACAAAATTACTTCAGACCAAGTTATTGTTACATTTATTTTAGGCATCTATCTGCAGATCTATTTTCTTCTTTTGTGTGGTCAGACCAGAACAGTTTACAATGGTTTACTTTCTTTTTAAGCTGAAGACAGAAGCTGATTATACTTAGCAGAGCAGATAAAAATCTTTGAAGACTTGTGGGAAGCTGTGAAGGCATATCCGGGCTGCTGTTAATAGCCCTGCATGGAGACTCTTCTCAGTAAGGTGGAAGTAGGAAAGTGACCCTGGACTAAGTCATCAATACTCCTTGTCCTGTCCACTACAACTGTGAACCTGCTAATAATAGGCCTAAATAAGCTGTTTGTAGGTTATAACAAGTTACTGTGTGAAGAGGCTTTCAGCTTAATAAAAAAGTTTCAGCCTTCCCCACCCCCCACATTAGTCTCCCTGTCCTAAATTAGGTGGCCTATAATACTAGCAACAGATGACTTTATAATTTAGAATTTGCACAGTGGTATTTTCCTTTTTACCTCTTTACCTTTACCTTTTTTTTTTTTAATTTGCATTTATAGTATGTAAATATACAGCCAGCTTCAGAATCAATGGTCTCTAATTTTTTTTAATCTTGTGAGTAAAATTTATTTTAAAGCCTACACAAGAAAATTAGTGTCTATGTAGCTTGAGCTACAAATACAAAAGTACTGTACAAAAATACACAACCTAAAAGAAAAACCATGTTAGTATTCTGCATGAATCTAATACTAGGAGGCCTGAATTACATCAAATGGCTCTGATGATTGTAAATACATACACACAATACAGCTTATTTTGGATGCAGAACAGAAAACAGGAAACAACACAACCGGCCCACTCATCTGCAGTTGTTAATTTCAGGAGAGGATCTCTTGTGTGGAAATTTACTGGCTGTTGCATTTCAGTAGATCTCTAGTGTAAACTGCAACAGCCTTGGAGCTGAATTGCATTGTACTGTATAGTGGACTCCAACAGAACCAGCTCAGTAACGTATCTACCTTAATGACCACAGTATAACCTACATTTAGTCTTGTGCTGCAGGAACTCTCCCGGAGCTGTGTGAGCCCAGGAGAAGGTATAAGGGCATGGGAAGTCCTAGACACCTACTCTGCAGCACTTGGAATAAAATAAATTTTATTTTATGAAAAATTTATAATTTTAATGAAAATCTTAAATTTTATATTTATTAAAAAAATCAATTAAAATGGACAGATAATTAGCGACAAGGAGTTTGTGATTTAAAAAAACAGTATCAAAAGGACAATCTCCCACCCTGTGTGCTGTCACTAGCACCAGGACCTGCTATGCACGCGGAGCGGGCGCTGTCGGCTCCAGGCCTGGGCTGTTTTGTCAGTCTCTCTCGGCGGTGCCTGTTCCCGTGCGGCGAGGGCAGTGGCGGAGGCGGGCAGGGGTTCTCCCGGTTCCCCGTTCCCGGTGGGATGGGTCTCACCCCGGTGCCGGTACCGCTGCCGGCCGTGCCGGGGAAGGCCCAGCGCCTCCGCGCGACCGCCGCCCGGTGCGGAAGG
>VXAZ01010513.1:0-177803 GCA_013399875.1 Gymnorhina tibicen
CCAGGCCACACAGCGACAAACTGGGATTGAGTTTTGCTTTGTATAGACTGTTAGTAAGTTCCCAGTGAGCATCATGAACATCAGTTTTGAAAATCATGCCTGACCTCCTGTCTTTTCAGAATGGAATGGAATCTTTCTTTCTAGAAACAAAATAAAAAGAGGCGGCATTATGTTCTGCATAGAATACTCTATGTGTAAAGTCATTATATAATGGGAAATTACCAGTGACAGATTAAATTGTGTTTAGAAGTAATGAAACTTTGAATTAGAAACATGAGGGAATTTTTCTAAAATATGCTTTCATATATGTTTTCCTTTCACATTATGTATCTTTTTGAAAGATCCTGGTGGTATGGTTAAGGCACTTTATCTAAATACACTGTGTTTTTTGTGTAAAACACACTGATCTGTGACTTTCACAGGGAAAATATGAAGGGAATTTTTTATCACAGTGATATGACACATTTTAATACTCAGTTGAAACTTACAGTTTAGATATATTTTAGGAAAATGAAAAAAAATCTTTTTTTTTTTGACTCTATAGCCTTGCTGATGCCTGGGAAAATGATATGGGAGTTCATCCTTTAAAGTTTCCATCAGAAACATGTTTGGAATTATTGCTGATACTGGGTTTGAGTACCGCATCTCTGCCACCTTCGCTTCGCTTCATGAACTCTTTTCAGGTAAGGAACAGCTTCTATTTCAGTATAAAGGTGTTACTTTTGGAAAAAGAGAAATCCCTGGGCCCCATAAACCCTTTCAGAGGGTTTGTCTTCTGTAGTTGCATGACTCTCCATTGTATTGAAATGTAGACCAAGGCGGAAAATGCCACTGGATTTTTAAACAGTGCATTACTGTTTAAAGTGATGAAATTTAAAGAAATTTCATCAAACTTAGGCTGGAGTAGCTAGAATCATTATTAAAAAATCTTGTGGGTTTAAAAAAAAAAAAGAAAACCCTCAGCAAAAAAATAAAGGTTTCCAGTGGGGAAAACATTCTTCTGTGTAATACTTTGGAAGTTCTCAGCAATCATAGAAATTTTCCAAAGAAAACGTTGCAGGCATGTTAAACTGTGATTTGTATTTCTTTTGTAATGTGTCTGGAGAGTATGATTTTTACAAATGCAATAGAGACAACTGAATTCATGATGATATGACACAGAAACTCAGCCTTTTTATGATGCTTCTGTCTTCCCCTGTAGTTACATAGTCCATCAGTTGTGTATTGATGCAAATCTAAAGTAACCAGCTGTTGAGCAGGAAGCGGACTGAATCTGTGTTTGTTCTGGCAGCTATAAAAGAATCATCATCTTAGTGGGACTGAGTGTCTTTACCAGTTTCTAACATGAAATCAGGTAGCTTCTATTTGTCCATATTTCCTCCTTGTAGTTAAGGCACATCTAATTAGTATTCCTGTGTTATGTTTACTGAAAAACAATCTTTTTGTAGATTTTTGGAGCCAAAAAACCCATGGTTGTAAAACAAAATCAAGTAATTGATTTTAATGGAGTTACACTGATGTACTGCTGAAAACTCCTCTAGATGTTAGGAAATAAGTATGTACCTGCGTTATTGGCTCGCTTTGCATTTTGTGTGCTTGGAAATGGGGAATCTGTATATGGTGATCACTTGGGTACAGCAGCAGCCACTGATCGTTTCAATATGTTATTTTAATACCCAAGGTCAGAATTATTACTGGGTTGTACATTTAGAGACCATAAAATTGAAGAATCTCCTGGGTGTCAGCAGATTGCAGCAATTAGAAATCTCAAGGACTGGCTAGCACTAGTTATCCATGAAGTTGAGTAGTCTATGTTTCCTATTAAGAAGTGAACATTTTGGTTGTCTAATCCAAGAGGATGTATTCCTTGTCCATTACATTACCAGTATTCTCTGGTAAAGTCTTCTCTGCTTTACCCATGACAGGTTAAATAGGAGTCTCTTCCTGTATGCTAAGGTTGTATGTCCTGTACTGTTTCTGTGAATACTCTGTGAGTCCCACGTTGTGCATTTGAATTTCCCTTTGATTTGTGTATGGGGTAGAGGTAGGAAGTGATAGATGTCTGTTAACTGGTGTTTTTACCTCGGAGTACACAAACATCAGACTTTCCTTTTTTCCTTGTCAGACTCTGCACGATTGTGCTCGATTGCGCCTGGGTAATTTTAGCTTTGTGAGGCTGTCTCTATAAAGAAACCATTGCCCTACAGGCACACGGTGCAGGTCCTGGAAGCATAGGGTTATATCAGCTGTGGGGTGGGAGATCCCCATGCATCCCCTGGAGACCCTCTGACCATGGCCTTTCAACCCCAGGTTTCTGTGGAACAGATGGAAGCAAACAGTACTTTGCTAAGCTCATTTACTGAGCAGTGGCCTGCACAGATCGTGGTTTGCCTGCCTGTGTGCCAAAGTTGGTGATGTGACAGTGTCCTGTCTTTCATAGCAACACACTTTGCAGTTTTTGAAAAGCCCAGGTTCAGAAACCTGCTCTGCTAAGATAATGTTCTGTTATGCCAAGTGAGAGGAAAGGAAAATGGCTTTTTTGATGAAATTCCGTGACTCCAACTGTCACTCTCCTTGGCAGACAGTCAATATCACCAGGTGTTTGTCCTAGAGGGCAAACACTGTCCAGTAAAATATTGTTTTATTTATTTTTATCCTTATAAACCTTGTTTAGATCTCAGTTAGTGAATTCATGAAGCAGAAACAAAGTTTTCCCAAGCTTTTCACTGATACTTTATAATGGTCTGCCAGCCTTATAATTTTTTTTTTTCTGGCTTGCTTCTTCGTGTTCAACAAATACTAGAATTACAGATCCTAGTTTTTCTGTATTTTTCTTGGAAAAAGTTGGCAAGATCTGAAGAGAGCTTGAATAGTGATACTAAATTGTGCTGTTGCCTGAGCATAAGATCACGCTGCATCCAAAATAGTGAAGATTGTGAGCCAAAAAGGGAATAATAAAAGGGTACTAATTGAAAACTGGTATTTCATGTATTGTAATGGAGTAATGGCAAAATGACAAAACTAGTTATGCTTTATTTTGTGGTAGACCTTAATCTGGCAGTTGTCTGGAAAAATTTAAAACATTTTAATTCTATATTATGATTAAACTTGTATTTGAACTGAAAATAATTGCCGAGTTCCCTGTTATCTACACAGTGGAACGGTGGCAGTCTTGTTCAACGGGCCAGGCTCTCGCAACTGAATGCTGGAGGAATTAGAAGGAAAAAATGACCCCAGAAAGTGCCAGAGTTTTCTCATTTCCTATATATGTGTTTCCACTGTTGGACATGTGGTGAGGAGCTAAATGGACCACTGCTTTCTACTTGTGCTTTTCTTTATGTTTTCAGACAGTATTTAGAAATGTATCTAACAGGCAGCTCTAATGTAATGATCTAAAAGACACAGTGTAACTCCTGATACCCTGTCAGGATGGCTTTTAAAAATCCAGTTATTTTTAATTAGGTAACCAAAAAGATGTCACTGCCACCTGTGTTTTTTGAGACTGTATTTACCCTCTCTCCCAATTATATTACAATACTGCAGTTGCTGACAAGCCAAAATGTTAGTTGGTATGCATCTGCATTGGATGATGCTTAGGCTGTAAAAAGCACACAAAGGAAATCTGCTTAGTTGTTAATAATCTGTAATAAACTCTGTTCTGCCTTGTGCTCCAGAAGTACTCTCTGGGACTAGCTTAGCAGACTCTGTATCAGTGCTGAGACATAAATTACATTTTATTTTCCATTGGTGTGCTACTGCTTAGTAACATAATATTTGAAATCACTTTTCAATTCTGTTTTGACCCTGTAAAGATCTTTCAGTGTGATTTATGTTGCTAGAGGAGCCTGGAAGAAAAGAGCAGCAGCAGACTGTGCTACGTAGCACTCTGCTGAGTTTAAGGTGCTCACTAAAGCCAGCTTATAAGTTTCTCAGGCTGTTGATCCTAGGTACTAGGTTGTCTTTGGCTCACCTCTCATTTTACCTGTACAATTGCAGTGACAATTTTTTGGTCGGCTATAGAGAGTTAAATCTTAGCAAGCTTGAGCGTGTAAACTCTGAAAGACCAAAGTGGATAGACCATTTCTTGCTGGATGATGGCAGCTCCCAGCTTTACTGGAGAACATGGTTTTTCAGCCCTGACTTGCACCTTCCCAGGCTTGTAATCCCTCACCCATACTAAGGATGTCTCAGATCAAGGTAATAGGATTGACTGAGACACTTGATGCTTACCCTGGAGCAATGAGAAAAGCAGTAAGAAGGGAGAGAGGAGTTTGCTACTAGAAAAGATTAAATTTTTCATTTGCTTTTGCTCTGAGCATTGTTTTGCCACTTTCTCTTCGGCTCCATTACACTGCACGGAAAGCTGTGTTACCTTATTACACACTCAATCTATATGGCTGTCCACCCACCTGAGCTGTCAGCCCTTTGCTTTAGGAATGGTTGGGCTTTACTTTGTGTATTATTCTTAATACTTGCAAACACTTGTAGCTAGCACCCACTTGAGTTATCATGTCCTTTATCACAGAACTGCTTGGCTGCTACTTCTCAGCACAGTCTAGGGGAATGTGTTGGTATTTCAGAGCCTACAGCACAAAACAGTTAACACAGGGAGATGCTTTAAAGTGACAAGTAATCTCTGCTGTGTTTTTCTAACCTTATCTCGTCTTTCTCTGAATTCAAGCAAGGTGAACAGAAAATGTCCTGGATATTGAATTCTTATGATGATATATGGGGCTGTATGAGCACATTTTCTCTCACTGCCCTTTTTGTGGGGAACCAGGCATTTTACTTCCCCTATCAAGGCACTATTCATAAGGCCACAGACTGTAAACAACAGTTTTCAGAGTTAAACAGATCATGGTTTTATTTTTACTTTTACAGTTGCATGAAACTGAAGGAAGATTGTGATTAAGAACTGCTGTGCTGTTTCAAAATTTTGTTTCAAATAGCTCTTGATAGTTTTTGGAGCTGCCCCTGGTAGCTTTCAGCACAGTCTCTGCTTTGGTTAAGAGAAGTGAAGCCACTGTTTAGAAAAAACAAAATGATGTTCATTCTACCATTGCAATAAGAATCCCTAGTAGTGTCTCTGAAGTAAAAACTCATTTGCAATTATTTTGCTTTCAAAAAAGGAGGAAAACCCAAGGCTTCTCATAGAACAGACTGTCAAGTTCTGTCATTTAGTCTCTTAATACAGCACAGGAAACTTGTTAAAGGCAACGGATTTAGAAATACAGAATATGAGTTGTTCAGAAAATGTAAGAATGAGTAAATACAGTATTCATTATAGTTTAGTGGCTCTAGTATATGAGTATCAAAAGGGTCATGGAAAACAAAATATAAAATTATTGCTGTCTCTCAGGTCTATACATGGTCCAAACTAAAGTACTCCTTGATATTTCGTGGTTTTTAATATTGATACTTTTATTTTTACGTGTCTCTATATACATGAAAAGCAATTTCAAAATCATTTATTGCAAGAAGTTAGCTGAAGATAGCAGATGCACCTGTGTCTTCTGACAATCCTTTTTGAAGCAGACAGCTGAGTAAAATTCAGAAAAGTCTGTTCAGCTCAGCTTTTCCNGCTCTGTGTGGGCTTGGCCGCGTGCCTCCATCGCACGGTGAGGGAGAAGCTGTATGCGAGGTGCCCGGACACCGCCAGGAGTTCCTGAGCCAGGAATTCTTAGGGAAAAGCAACAGTTTCCTCCACCAGCCAGGCCACACAGCGACACTTTTCCATTTGTTCTGGGCATTTGGAGCTAGAGAAGATGCACGTATTCTTTTAAACTGGATTCCACTCCTTTGGAGCACTGTCAAACAGCAGCAAAGATAAGACAAAGATACAGGAGAAAAAAGAGTGAAGGAATGGCTTTCAAAATATTGTGTCTTTTATTAAACTATCCCAAAAAGGAAAAGTAAATAAGTGAATTTATGAAGTAAAATGACTTATTATCCCTTTAAACATTTTTAAATCACAGGCTATTACTTGCCTAGTGAGGATCTCCCACAAAATGAATTACAGGTCCGAATATGTATATTCTGTAGTATTTCACAAAGGACGAGTTCCTAGATACTGTATGAATTTTAAAAAAATATTTCTCTCAAGCTTGTGACTTCTCCGAAACTTCTGCATTAACATTGACAGTATTAAGAAGCAACCACTGCAAATACATTGCAATCTGTGTTTAAATACAGTCATTTTTGTTTTCCTTAGTTGACCGGTTCTACATAATTTATACTACAGTAAGCAAAGCCAGAGTAGTTAGTGCCAGCCTATTTTGGCTGCGTTGATTTTACTCAAAATAAAGATGTTTTGATTTTTGCAGGTTAGTATAAAAGTTCCTGCTGTGTGCTTTTTGTAGTTTTGACTAACTCAGATAGGATGCCAGGATGACACAGAATGGATTTATTTTCTGTCTTATTTGTGATCATTATGTGTAAGTTTTTAAGTTTAATTTCAAACAGTTTATTTTAAATCGGAAAGAAGTACCCAAACCTTATATATGAAAGCAGATGTAGTTTTGTAAAATATGCATGCAAATATTTCATCGGCTTTTAAATAAAAGAACTTATATATATTTGGGAGGTTTTTTATGTTTGTCTGCATTTAATAAGAGCCATAATAAATCTGTTGAAACACTGCAGAGTAATTAGGAAAAAATTATAAAATTATACTGAACAAAGGCTGCCAAGAGCAAATGATGTTTAGAGAGTTAGTGTTTCAATGACAAATCTGAATACTTCTTTGCAGAGATTTCTATGTTCAATTAAGAAATTATTATTTTGTCTGCTGTTTAATTGTTCCATATTAAGTTGATTTATATTATGTCACTCATCTATTATTATTATCTGACTATTATGTCACCAAGTTATCTTACTTGGTGTTCACTGTAAACTATCTTTTAAAAGTATCTCTGGAGCATTCAGGTATATGTCTTGGACACTGAGACTATCCATTTCTTTTGTTGTTAACTTTTGGGGCCTCCGTCTCAGAGGGAACAATTTTTAATTGAACTATAATTAGTATTTTTAAGTCCTCTACCAAAAATGTTTCATACTGATTCTGCATAAACTTTATTAAAGCATAATGTCTCCTGGCTGAGAACTGTTCAGCTCTGTATATGCAGGAGCTTATTGAACAATGTCCTGTATGTCCTTATGTGTCCCTACATAACTCATCTATATCTGTAGCACAGTCTCACATTTCTAGGCTATGGTTTTGTGGTATCTGTGGCTGCTTTGGACATGCTGATGGGGAGGTATTACTTCACTTATCTAATATGTAGTGTGGCTACATTTCCCCTAATGGGAAGGAGCTGCCTGTTTATATTGGCCTGAAACAGAACGAAATCAATCATGTGCAAACCTAAACTGAAGCTATGAATGGGAAAACTGCAAGCTGAAAGCTTGTGGAAGCACAACCTTTTGTGATTACTTCATTGCTCAGTGATGGAGAATCAGAACCTTGACAGCAGTGGCCCTAAACTGAGATTCAAAATTTGTCATCAGTTTCTCGGAAAGGGTAAATGGTTCTTTTCTTCCAAGGCAGTTCTCCATTAAAGAGGAAATCAGAGAGAGTGAACCTGCACATATCAGAAGTAGATTTAATTACAAAAAGACTGTGAGCTCCAAGTAAGAAGCAGTGAATGTGTAGCATGCACGCAAGTGCCTCCTCTGGAAATATGGTCTCCTGCTGCTTGAGAGGGAAGATCTGCTGGAAGAACAATTCATTTCTGTGCAATTCCCTTTGCCTAGAATATGGCAAAAGCCACCTGTTATATAAGCATCTGGTAATACATTTCGAAGCAGTTTTCTTAGAAAAGATGCTCAAATATGTCATCAGGGTGGTTTGACCCTGGTTGCCCACCAAAGCTGCTTTATCACTTCCCTCCTCAGCTGGACAGGGGAGAGAAAATATAATATAACAGCTTGTGGGTCAATGATAAGGACAGGGAGAGATCGCTTACCAATTACTGTCATGGGCAAAACAGATTTGACTTGGGAAAATTAATTGAATTTGCTAACAATCAAATCAGAGTAGGATAATGAGAAGTAAAACCAAATCTTGAAAATATTTACCCCCAAGTCCTCGCTTTTCAGGTTGAACTTTTTTCTCAATTCTTTGACAGCTCCTCCTAGTGGTTCAAGGATACAGGGAATGGGGGCCATGGTCAGTTCATCACACATTGTCTCTGCTGCTCCTTCCTTCTCCGGCAGAGGACTCTCATAATTTCCTCTGCTCCAGTGTGGGTTCCCTCCCATGGGTGACAGTTCTTCATGAACTTCTCCAAAATGGGCCCTGTCCACAGGCTGCAGTTCTTCATTAACTGCTCCAGTGTGGGTCCCTGCCATGGGGTGCAGTCCTTCAGGAACAGGCTGCTACAGTGTGGGTCCCCTATGGGGTGACAAGCCCTGCCAGAAAACCTGCTCCAGTGTGGGCTCCTCTTTCCACAAGTCCATCCAGGAGCCCGCACTGGAGCAGGCTTCCCACAGGATCACAGCATCCTTCAAGCATCCACCTGCTCTGGTGTGGGTTCCTCCACGGGCTGCAGGTGGGTCTCTGCTCCCCCATGGACCTCCATGGGCTGCAGGGGCACAGCTGCCTCACCATGGTCTGCACCATGGCCTGCAGGGGAATCTCTGCTCCAGTGCCTGAAACACCTCTTCTCCTCCTTCTTCACTGACCTTGGTGTCTGCAGAGCTGTTCCTCCCCCATAATGCTCCCTCCTCCCCCCCAGACTGTTGAACGGGTTTTTTTCCCCCTTCTTATGTCTGTTATGCCAGAGTCACTGCCACCACCACTGATGGGCTCAGCCTTGATCAGCTGTGGGTCCGTCCTGGAGCCGGCTGGCATTGGCTGTGTCAGACATGGGGCAAGTTCTGGCAGTTTCTCATAGAAGCCACCCCTGCAGCCTCCTGCTACCAAAACCTTGTCATGGAAAACGAATACAGTCATTTACCATTTAGATGTGAATGTACAATTAACTGCAGGAATCCAGTTTAGATGGTCTGGCAATAGTCTGTGGATAAACTTTGAAAGGGGTGAAGACAGAACTAATTAGGAATGAAAAAATGCCTGATTGGTGCCACTCTTTTTTTTTTCTAGTTTTCATCTCTTGTGAACTTTCTGATTTTCCCAAGTAATTCTGAAATCTAAAAGTGCAGCTGTTATATCCTAATGATTGAGTAGTTGTGTAGGTAATGTACTATTAAACAGAAACTGAGCGTTTGTCTTTATCAATAGGCACCACACTGTGGAAAAGACAAATACCCGTGTTTTATGTACCTGAATATATACATAAAGAAGAGTCTTACAAGACATCTGATATACTTCTAGAATGTCCATTCCTGTTCATTAATCGAGGCTGTTGCCTTTGTGACTGAAAACCAGGCTCTGCTCAAAAGATAAATTTAGACCTGTGCGTGACCAAAGACTGCAATACATGTTCAACGTGATTTGTATAAGGCTGCTTCCCTCTAAAACTGTGGCATCTCTAAATTAAAGCTCTCTCCAGATTATAATTAATAGCTTGGTTTATGTGAAGTGCAAGTGTCAATGTTGTAGCTAAAAATGCACAGAAATCACATTATCAACTACAAAGACCTCTTTTGCTTTAAAAATAATACTGAGTCATTGGATAATGATTCTATAATGGAGATTTTCCTTAGAAGTTCATGTTGTTATGCCATGTGTTTTGCGAATGTGTGTTGTTATGGAAAGCTACAACACTGTTCATTTCCATTAAGAGTCTGGATGGAAACTTTGAAGCTACTTGAGGAGTCCAGAAAGCTCTACAGAAAAAAGGATGTATTTATAAGAATGATTCTTAGTAGGTTTAAAAGTGCTTTAAAAGTGAATGGATCCAGGTCTCTTAGATTACAGCTGTATGATGGAATAGATATGATGTTATCACAGATTACAAGATTTTGAGGAATCCTGAGGGAGGTTGTCAATAAATTCTAGCATTTTATTAACAGGCAGGTCAGCTTTCCAAGGCACTTAGAGCAGCTCAGGAGTGTTACATGTTGAAGAGTTGGAAACGGTAATAATGTCTTCAAGGAGACAAATGGACAAATATACAGAAGGCTGTAAAGCCAGAGCATAATAATTGAATCGATGACTTGACTATGATAAAGTACATGGTGGACGAAAAGGAAGAGGGCTGTTAAGTTCTCTTCTTTTTATTGTCAGTTGAAAATGAGTCTGGAATGGATCTTTTGGTGAAGAAATCAGTAATGCCTCCAGTGAGAAACATACAATTTCCCTTCTCTCAGAAGCAGAAGTCCATCATTCTGTTGCAATGTCAGTAAAGAGAACAGTGTGCTCTAAATCTTTGTGCTTAAATCATAGGTCTGTTCCAGCAGTAGTGGCTGATGACAAATGGTACTGCTTGAAAGCTTCTGCTTCTTAAAGAAGAAAACTCTGGATTTTAGGAAAGCTAGAAGCATGACATGGGGGAACAGGTCAGATCACTGTCTGTCCAGGGGCAGGGAAAGACCTGAAGGGAAGTGTAAGAGATAAGATGGACCAACTCCCCTTTTGCTGGGCTGGTGATGTTCCTGTTGACATACACCAACACAATTTTGACTGGCCAAAAAAAGGACAAGATTATTTCCTTTGTCTCTGAGTTGTTTACTGCTTTGATCCGTAAAAAAGTTCAGTTGTGTGTTTGTTTGTAATAGCTGCACTGCTTTTGAATTAAAGGAAGCTGGTTTACACATGGGAGTGTGTGGAGGTATCTCAGCCTATGTATTTTATAGAGCTCCTAAGATAAGATTTGGAATGTTCCCGTGGGAAGAAAGAGAAGGGCAAAAGGGTGTATAAGCATTAACACAATCTACTGAAATAAGGAGACTGTTTAGCATCCAATAGAAAGCTGTTATGCCTTGAGGTGAAACTTGGCAACCATTTAGCAACATGTAGAAAAACTTGCAGTAATCTGAAGATGCCATAGCTGAGTGAGATCACATGGGGTGTTGGATGGGCAGAATGTGGTTGCTGTTTGGACTTTGCCAGGCATTTTGGTTAAAGTTTCTTCATCTGTCTCCCAGAAGCTTGACAAGTAAAATAGGAAGTGATTCTACCTTATGGAAGAAAAGAAAAAAGAAAGATTCTTTTATAGCTAACGTAAACTATAAAAGCATGGTATATAGAGAAAGAGACTATTTTAAAACAGCAGTTCCCAGTCTCCATTATTTTTGTGAGATGTGGCATTGTGAATTGATGAAACCAGATCAGGGAGCTGTATTTCTTCTGTTGCTTTTAGTGAGCTTGAGTTTTACATGGAAAATAGAAGAAAAAAAAAGTATTAAGCACCTTGGCTGCATGGAAAAAGACCTTGCCTGAAAACTTGTACAAGTGAAGATGTTATTTTAATTGTACTGACTGTTTTGGCTACTCAGTCCACTTCCAACTTCTTCCAGAATGCTTGGAATTTCTAAACATTATCCTGGAAATGACTGAACATTGTACTATTCAGATGTTCTCACTTTCTGTGACTGGTACTGCTGACCCTAGTTCTGCTTCTTGTCAATAACTATATATCTGCATAATTCAGTCTTAAATAGAAGATTTTCTTGCTCTTGATGCTCCAGTCTTTGACACATTTTCTATTTTTATATGTCCCACCAAATTAAAAGAAGGCTATTGTATAATGGGGGGTGACTAGCTAACATAATTCTTTCTTAACTCACCAGAGAGCCTGCTGCTGACATTTTATTTCATGTTTTCATACAAAGTCTTATTTCATTTATCATTTGCCAGATTTTCAGAAATTAAATTCTAGGACTGTCTTGTTTCCCTCTTTGTTAACCACTTTGAGTTTTACGCACTGATGAGTTTCCATGTTACTTTCTCATTTTTATTAGATACAAATTTACTTTGTTTTCATGCCATTTATGAGCAGACAGCTCTGTAATTCTTGCACCTTTTCCCTGTTTAGAAATTAACTTTTAATGCTTACAGTTACCTAATTGTATTTGCCTCTTTTCAGCTAAGATGGAAAAACTGAGGCTGGGAGGGGAACAACATGGCTTTATATCCTTCTTTGTAGCAAAGTAAAATCAACTGTAGTTCTTAAATTAAAAAAAAAAAAAAGAAAGGTCTGCTGAATACACAGAAACCTTCATATTTCAGTTCACCTTCTCTGCTTCCACAGAAGGGAAATGCATTTTCAGCTGTATTTTTGTAGAGTAGTAGCTAGTGACTAGTTAAATTAATCAGAAGTGTCTATTCTGCATGATTGTCCTGGGGATATATTCCATTAAGTGACTGCTTTATCTATTTTAAGGTATGATGTATAGTGTGACTAAATAGTGTCTCTAAAATTTACTGTATTCTGTTCTGTAAGCTTTTACTTGTCTGAGCTGTATGGTGCAATGCTAAGATTGATTTTGAAAGAGCTACTGAATCTTATTCTGCATTTTTTAAGCCACTCCTGTGTGAGGAGTTTGGGGAGAGACCATTCTCCCATTTGCCTGGTAATTAGATTCTCTTCTGAGGACTCGCATTCAACAAGGTTGTATCCGCAACACTAGATTTGGATGAAGCAGAGCTCCAATTCCACCTGGAAATGTTGTGCTCCCGTAATTTAGTTAAAATGAGCTGTCAGAAGTGAGACAGTGTTTACGTATTTTTAAGTGTAGCTCAGAAGCTGGAGAAAACCCTGGTGACACTTCGTAGCTAATCATTTTATGTAAGCCTTTCCTGCAAAGGCAGAGCATGCATTCCTAATACAAAACAATGAAGAAGTCAAGTGGAACTCTTTTACAACAATACTGATACTGGTTAAAGTACTGATACTTATTAAAGTGCAGTGTCACTGTTGGATTATACTCCTTTCCCAACCTACATTCAGATAATTTACAAAGCAGCTGAATGCCTGATTAAATCTTCCAAAATGATTCTCAAAACAACCTTGTGATATTTTTTTACAACAAGGTAACATCTTGAAGAAGATGCAAGTCACAGAAAAAGAATTTAAAGAATGTAAAGACATTATCTTAATCTCACATACTACTCTGTTTATGCAGAAGTGACTTCTCAGTCCAGTTTTAGCCATTCAATAAAAATTGCCAGGACTTTGGATTACCCAGAGTTCTCATTCAAATGAACAAATACTGAGTGTTTTTTAAAGTTAGTCAATCATTTAGGGTGTCTACCTGAAGACTTAAGAGCCTGTTTCTAATCTTGTAAGCTTAAAAATGCTGGTGGTGGTCCCTTAGTGGTGGCAGTTTTGCTTTAATTAGTTTGTGTGGTATTACAGAAATGCACCTGAAGCGTTTGTGGTGATAGCTCAACATTGCAGGCAAGGACCAGAACCTTTTGAAGTTAATATCTAAACTCTCTTTGGCTTCAGTGGTGCAGAACTGGCCTGCAAATGAATAAACCAGCCAGCTGGATATGTTGTAGAGAAATAATTATTGCAGACTCCTCATTAACACTATTGCATATGAACTTTGCAAGCGAATGCTTGAAGCTAATCTCTGATAGCTATTTGTTAGACAAGTGAATTAATAGCTGTGGCTGCTGGTTCATGCAGAGGGTTTTCTGTTGGTTTTTGTCCTTTGTTTGAAGACTTCAATCAGTATAAATGATTTAAAGGCCTCACTCCACTAGATGGGGAAAAGATGCTTATAATGTAGTATTTGCTTACTCTCTGCAGTTATTGATATGATGTAATATTTTTACACTTGGGTAAGTATAGATTTTGAATAAAAGAATTTAATTAACACTGAATAAATGTTCCTCATAAGGGGAAAATTCTCTATTTCTATTTCATTAATGCTTCATGCTTCTAGCAGTTAACTAATTTAATTTTACTCCTGGTGTTCAAGGTCTGTGCTTTTCTTTCCTTCTGTTTTTCAGTCTTTCTTTTAAACAGGCTTTGTGTTTTATAGTTGGGAAGAGAAGATAGGGAAAAGTACAAAGCATTTTTTTCCTTTAGTTGGACTTTGTGTAATGCTCAGTGGATATGTGTCTATGACTGTGCATTAAATGTATGTAATGCGAAAAAAATTAGGTTTTTAGAAAGATCCCTGAGATTTAAAGATTACAAACCCTATTTTTAAAAGCAAGCTAAGGGACAATGAATTATTTTAAATAAGAAAAGGTAGGGAGGATCAGTCACATTATAAAAGTAACCCTTGCACATGCAAGCAACCATTTAATTTGGCTTAGCAAGGAAGTTTAGTGTTTTGGGGATCAGAATTCCTTTTGAGAGTTTTTTTTAGTCGTACATGCAGTACAATAGAATTTTGTATAAAATGCTTAAATTCGGTTTTAGTGTGAGAAGTCCAGGAGAATGATTGTTTTAAAAGTTTGAGGCAAGCAATTTTTCATTTTTATTTTTTCCACTAACTCAGTATAGTTTTATTAAAGGTTTTCATGAAGAAATGTTAAGTGCCTGGTTTCAATGTTTGGTAGTTCTTAGTGTTTATCTTATAAAGCTGGTAAAATTTTGAACAACTTCAGGTTATTTCATTCAGACCTTAAGGTCATGCTGTCATCCTCAGCTTTGGATCTTGCACATTTCTAACTTGTTCTTGATTATCATCTTTCTACATTTCTACTAATTTATGCTATTTTTCATTCACTGAACTTTGGGAAATGCTAAATTTTTTTTTATGATGCAAGCAATTATGGTTCAACAGTGTATTTTTTTAGTGGCCTTGCCCTAAGGAAGATGTTTTAAACAGTATTGTGGAAGTCTTAGAGCAGACCAATGTGCTGTAATAATTGTACTTCAATAATCCAAAATGATGCCTCCAGGGAGATATGACTCCAGTGTACACTTTGTTCATATGTATTTCTCCTTGATGGTAAAATTGGATTAAAAAAATAAGAAAAATAATTGGAAGAATGAATCTGGAAAATTGATTCTTCTTGGAGGTCATTAATGTTTTCTAAAAAGAAGTTAAAAATGAACATGAAAATCTCATTGTTAAAGAAATCATTCTAGCTTTGTTTTGCATAAGATTTTTATCAGTACAAGAAAAGGTTTCAGAATAATAAACCTAATTGTTATTTTCATCTGAAACTGGAAAGTATTCAGTGGCTGGAAAACACACAAAGAAAAAAAGGAAGAAGCTTGAAGAGAATACTACGGACTGCATGGAGGCATGAGCTGAAGGATGGATTCATACTGTATTGTAATATAAAAAAAAGAGGTTGCAAAGGAGGAGGGGAGAAGAGAAGGGGAGTCAACCAAAACTGTAATATAAGGTTTAATTCAGAAGTACTTTCTGTCCAGTATTTGACTAAAGTATCTTTCAAGTGAATGAAGGAAGTTGATATATAAAAGGAAACTTAGGCAGCAAAATGAAGAGGTGTGGGATTCTGTTGTGAATTCCACCTGTTGTTTAGCTATGCCTTAAATCATACCTCCCTTGCTGGAGGAGGATTCTGAAGTCCTTGCCTGGATTTCCACTTAATTAAGGACATCCAGCCTTCTCTGCTTTCAGATAGTTTATTAAGTCTTATCAGAAAAGTTAAAAGTACAGCAGAGAGATGTGAATGCTTGAGAAAAGTGCGCAGAATGTCCCCGAAATCAAGATAACACAGCCTTCTTAAAGCTAAACTACCCAATAGGTGTTTGAAACGAAAGATATTTTCACGTTTCCACTAATATTCAACAAATGTTTATAATACGTTTACAGGAACTGTGGATTTCTTTATCCAATCATTTTANATGGACGAAGGTCAAAACCAGTATGTTCCAGGGGGGTAAAACTCCTTAAAACAGGCAGAGAAATATTCCCCACACTCTGGACTCCCACAAAGAGGGAATGTGAAATGTGCACTGCATCTAAACCCCCTAAAAAGAGCATAGTGGAAAAAGTCCAGTTTGTAGGTTTTACAAAACATTTGAACCATTTGCCTTCAGGGATGCCTTAATTACCAGTCTTTGTTAATTAGCTGGTTCACTTAAAAAATGCATGCAACAGAAATACATGTACAGAGTCACAGAGTCATTGAGGTTGGATGTGATCTCTTGATATCATCTAGTCCAACCCCCTGCTAAAGCACAGTTAGCTAGAGCAGGTTACCCAGGACCATGCCCAGTTGGGCTTTAAATACCTCCAAGGATGAAGACTCCACAACCTCCTTGGGCAGCCTGTGCCAGTGTTCTACCATGTTACAGTCAAGAAGTGTTCAGAAAGAATTTAATACTCTTTAATTTGTGCTTACTGCCTCTTGTCCTGTTAGCAGGCACTATTGGGAAGAGTCTGGCTCTGTCATCTTCACCGCCTCCCATCAGGTATTTTTACACATTGATATGATCCCCCTGGGCCTTCTCTTGTCCAGGCTGAACAGTCCCAGCTCTCAGACTCTCCTCAAATGAAAGATGCTCCAATGCCTTAGTCATCCTCATGGTCCCTTCTTAGCATGTTCTTAGCCCTTTCCTCACTTCATGAAGTCTATATATTTCTTGTACTGGGGAACCCAGACCCAGCAGTCCAGATGTGACCTTACCAGTGCTGATTTGGGTTGAAGGATGACCTCCCTCAACTTGCTAGCAGCACTTTTCCTGATGCAGATGTACGTTCACTGTAAGTGTTCTGTTACCCAGTCTTCCTTTATGAAGGGTAAGTCTTCTTCTTACAGACTTCCCTACTGGTCTTAGGGGCCTGGGATTCCTGCAGGCTGATTATCAGTAAAAACTGAGGCAAAAAGGGCATTGAGTACCTCAGCCTTTCAGTGTCTTATGTCAGCAGGGCCTCAGGCAATGTGCAGGCTAATGCTGTGCTACTCACTGCTTGTGTGTCACTGAGAATCTGGAAAGAACTGCCTCCTGGCTCACTCGGTTCTCACCCTCTGCTGAAGTAGTTTGCTATTCATGGTGATGGCTGTTGTTGCAGTCAATTGTTTAATTGGGGTGAGTAGGGACCCAAAGAAACCATTCCATTTCTGAGGTGTAGGGTTGACTGCACCTGTTACATGTTGCACCAGAGCACTAGATCTCTTCAGTGATGGTTTAGTCAGGAGTGCAAATATTGGTTTGACAGTGTCTCTAGATGATCTCATTATCCCAGCCCACCGAGACAAGCAGTCCCTCACTATGCCATACATGTGTGCAGTTAATGTCTTTGTCTGACACCAGTGTTTTAACATCTATTTCATTTTGAAATGGGTCTCATTTCAGCCAGTTATCCAGGGTGCTGTCAAAGCCCACGTGTGAGCTGTGCTTTGCAGTGATAAATGAGTACAACTTGTATCATAATCCATTTATTTTTTTGCTTGCATCCCTTTTCAGAATGTGATGTGTGGCCTACTTTTGTGGGGATGAAATATTATTTTCCTGTTCTTTTGTGACATAATGGGTCTTGTAAACAGTTGCATAGTTTTTTGGAGTAGGTGGCATTATTAGGATGCATATTAATTATTTTGTGGATGCTGATACATCACCTCTGCGTGATCTGTATTTGTCTCTTGAATGTTCCTCATCTCTTGCTAATTATAGTTGGTCTTGGAGAGATCAGCTTCCTAAGTTAAATAGACCAGTGTAACACACAGTGTTTCTGTAGCGTGTTCAGGTGAGAACTGGTTCATGTCACCTACTTCCATGTTCCCAACCCCCAGGTTTTTTCACGGTTCTGTGGTGGGCATATGCTAATGCTGCTACCTGCACTCCTGTTTGGGAGTAAGCTTCCCAAATCCCTTTGTCCTGAAAGCATGTAAGTTCCTTTCTCTTCTGTTTCCAAGCTTGTTGAGCAAACTTATTCTTTTCTTTCTGCTTTAAGAAATTTTTTGTGTCTTTTTCCTGCTGATTGATATATTTCCTCTCTTCTATCCACTGCATTTTTTTAAAACCTGATATAAGCTTTTCAGCAGATTCTGTGATTACTGTTACATCAGTTATCTGAAACTGAGCTTGTGCAGATTTTTTTCCGGTTGTCTATTTTGCTTACCTAAAAAAGTTTACCTCCATCTTTTTTTCCTTTGTCTTCTCCCCATCTGCCAGCTCCTGAAAATTGGAAACATGAGAGGCCTTGTCTGAGCATTGGATTAAGAGCCAGGAAATCCTTACTTCTTTCCATGACTCACTGTGTGTGTCCTTGGGCAATCTGTTACTATTACAGATAAAAGCTGTGCGTTGCACTTGGCTGAAAAATTAAAAGCGTGGTACATGATCCAAGGAGATTATTTCAAATTTAAATCAAAGAATGGCAAAAGTGGACAGAAAAGAGAGGCTGCAGAAAATCAGTATGGGAGGAAACAGTTTGTTTATGAGCTCCATAAAATGGTTGTGGAGGGGGATGGGTATTGCTCACAGTAACTTCTGTCTTTTTGAACCTTTTGGTTCTGTCACAGTGCAGGCATATGCTATGGTAGTAGATGCACATACATCCCTCAGTTTCAGAGCTGTTATATTCTTATTAGAAATGAAGTGGGTAAATAAGGGTGGTGGAAGAGAGGGTACTCTGTTCAATAGATGCACCTGCACTCCACTTTGTAGATTCAGTTCTCTGAAGGTTTTCTTGATAGATTGCCTTGGTGATTGTTTTTATGTGTGTGTAAATGCCTGAGGTTTTCCTGTTTTCTTAATGTTTTTTACATTTCGCATCTTTAAGGATGTGAACTCTTCCTCACAATTTGGAAGAAATAACAGGAGATCTTTGGAGAGAGCAAAGGTCTGGAGCGTCTAGGCAGGGTCACCTGGAGGCCAGAGGAGACAAATGGAATAATTTACCTATATTTTCCATGATAAATCAGACATGAAAAGAACTTCCAGAAGTAACAGAATATGATATATGATATGATATGATATGATATGATATGATATGATATGATGATATTAGAAAGCTGCCCTCTGTATTCCTTACGTGACTTCTCTGTATAAAGATTAATATAGGGAAAAGCTGCCTGTAGAACACGCTGCTTTCAGAGTGTATTTGCAGACATTTGAATACCATGTCCATTCAGTGTTCATTCACATGACTGCCTATATCTTTATTTTGCCTTTTTTAATGATCTATCAGCTCCCATTGCTGTGATATTGAGGGTGGTAGTCTTCTATTCAGCAGCAGCCTATCTAATCTAAGGCAGCCTTCCATCCCCCAGCCTCTTGTTCATGTAACCTTGTCTCTTCCTTCTGCTCCTTTTGAATATCCAGTGACTATGCAGCTGTGCCAACACAGTGGGGAGGAAGTTTGCAAGACCATTTAGTTATTGCTTAACCTTCCACCCAAGAAATGCATACTTCTCTGGTGAAATGCATACTTCTCTGGTGAAGGCTGCTGGGATCCTTGTATAATTTTTGATATTTCATTTGGTGAGGAAAAAAGGCTGTGCTTGGAAAGAGTGTTTGGCTTTGAATTATTAAATGCCTATGTTCAGGTTTTTTTCCTGGTTTTGAATAGTCATGGTTAATTGAGAAGAATGATATTAGGGTTCTGAGCTTCAGAATCTTCTGGTGATTCTACAGTATGCAAAAGGTTGTTGTTTCAAAAGGTCAGTCCTGCCCCTGCAGTGGAAGTTGCTGTCCTGATGCCGGTGAGTGTGGTCAGTCTGACCTCTGCTTGAGAGTGTTAACTTGCATTTTCCACTGTTGCTGCTCTTTTGACATGCTGGGATAGGAATCTGATGAAGAAACTGGTTCAGAAAGGGTTTAGCTCTGTATTCTATGCTATCAGATGTTTGTCCTAGATTTTGTGATCAGTTTTTATCTCACAGACTTACAGTATCTAGCCTGGTTTATAGCTGGGACCACGTGGAATTCTTGTATTTCATTAAATTTAGTCGTGTTATTGCAGATAACGTCATGTATCATCAATGAATCAAGCTCTGTCTTAAGATCCCTCTGGTTCCTTGTACCCTTCCTTTTGGAAGGCCAGTTCACTTTCAATTACCATTAATTGATGCATTCATCAAAATTTTCCAAATCTATCCTGATAGAGAATAAGTATTTAAAATTGTCTAATGCCTGTCAGGGGCAGGAATCCATAAGCTATTTATGAATCTAGATTTGACTCCCATAAGCCCTTTACCACATGAATAATTGCCTCCCTTGGACAATAGAGGTGTTCCAATGTGTGTATAGAATCAAAGATCCAGGGCAAAGTTCAGCTTCCGAATAACCATGTTATTGTTGAGGAAATCTTTAGAATCAAGGGAATTTGTCTCAGATCAAAATTGTTTTCTTCAGTATTGTTTTCAAAGAGAATTCTCTGTCATCAGTTGTTTTAAAATCTTTCTTAGTCTCTTGCTAATTTAATAGACTTTTCTCTCCTGGGTGACTACTGACAAGAAATACTTAGAAAGGATGTAATTTAAATGTACTGAAGTCAAAGTTAATTTCATTAAACCTTCTTAAAATGCAAGAATCATATAATACCAGGAAAATAAACATCTAGCATGCGGAAATTACATTACTACATTCCTTCTCTCTGTTGTTCTACAGGCAAGCTTTTTCATAATGAAAGACGTAAGGGACTTCAATATAGTCTAGACAACCATTTTAATTTCTTGTGATGTTCTCAGTCAAACTTTTGACTTTTGAGAGTTCCTAGAGCTGAAGACTCATGCTGCCCATGGAGAGTCTTCCCGGTGTCTCCATAGTTAAATTTTATTTATTTTGTACATCATGCCCTACTCTTACAAGAATGTGGCAATAAACAAAGTAATAATAAACCTCATACATCTTGCAACACCTACTACCCCATAGATCTTTGCTTTTAAAAATCTTCACTTTATTTACTTTTACTATTGTATAAAATTAATAGTATATCTTGATGAAAAGAGCTTTAACTTGCAGGATTGATGTTTGAGCACAGTCTGCTTTCAAAAAAAACCCACTTGAAAGCTTTTGTCTTCAATTACCTTTGTGCTGAAGGAAAAATATTCTAAAAATCGTAAATACTGTATTTTCTTATGAAACTTCAAGGTTAGTGACTGTTCTTTTTACCAAGAAAACATCTGTTTTCGTGAGTTTGAGCCTTAAAATGGATGGTTTCAGCTTTTGTTCTGATTGCAGCTGACAAAAGAATGTGCTCAATCCCTAGAAATAAAAATCAGTTTTACCTAGTAATGTCTACAGGGACCTTAGAGGCCAGAAATCCACACTATAAAAGTACCAAGTATAATTTAGGAGATCTCACTGAGAGTGGCCTTAAACCCCTACATCCTTTAGAAGCTTTGAAAATGTTTTATTACCCAACCAGTGTTAAGCAGTGTTTACTGAATGCTTGGCCATTTAATAGGCATCATGAGATTGTACAGGAACGGGATGACCTGGGACCAAAGGACAGCCCTGCTCAGACTCTGTCCCCTTGGGAATGAATCACAGTAGGAAAAGACATTTTCCTAAATACCCCTTAGTTACTGTGGTTTTATGTTTTCTTGTGTGTGTCTCTCTGTTTCACAGGATACAAATGAATGCCTTATATAATTTTTTTTTTCCTTCATCTTCTTGATTTGTGCTTTTATTGCAGCCATATCATCTTCTAAACACCTGTTCCTGTTTTAACTCAATCTTAATCTCTTGCCAAAAGCTGAACTCTTGTAGGAATGCAGAAGTCCCAATAAGGTGTTAAAAATAAAATAGTAGTTGATACTTAAATACCCATTTATATACACAAACAAATTAATCCTCATACCTCATGCAGGGAGGTATTTATTCTCATTCCAGTTTTAACTGCCAGGAAGCAAAGAGAGAATTTAAGCAGCTAATTTTTTAAACTTGCTTTTTTTCCATAAAGTTTTCAAAAGATAACCTAATGAACACATCTGCTCAACCTATCTAGTTTCAAAGTGTTACATAACAGTGCCACATTCTCCTTTAATCTCCTCTACCATTTTCTTTAGAGTTGTGGTAGATTTGACTGTTCGGATTACATGTAAAAATAAAGATTGTGTGTAAATGTGAGCATATAATCAAATACCTCTTGATAAAAGATACCATTTATTTCTGTTCTCTAATGCATCCATTCTATGTCATGCTCCCTCTGCCCCCTCCTCACATCTTGCTGGTATTTCAGATCATATGTCAGGTAGCATTTGGGTTTAGTATGTTGAGAAATGGGTGTGCACACAGGAGATGGCCACTTTTGACACTGTGGCAACATTGTGTATGTGACAAGACATCCCAGAAGTTTCAACATGACATCACAGTGTGCTCTACTCCTGTAGCATTTGCTGAGGGAGACTCTTAGAAACCCAGTTTACATCTGTGTACTGGTTTCTGTGACATAACTAACTATAAATATTGCAGGAAATGAAGAGGGTAGACCATTTCCTGGCTTTCAGAGTTTGGTAGATTTTCTTTTTAGATAAAAATGTAGCAGTATAGAGACAAAAGCAAAATTAAACTGCAATTATACCCTCCAGGCCATCAGCAACCAGAGTATTAACCAAAGTGGTTGGTTTGTTTCCTTGTGGCCTCTTTGTTTGTAAAACACCTTACCACAGTAGTTTTTAATAAATCTTTTCCTGGCAATCCATTTGAAGGCAGAGCAGGTGACCTCTGGTGCTGCTCTGTAATTTCTCATGTCAGTTTTACCTGTCTATTGGGTTTTCTAAGGCATTTCAGTGTAAAAGATGAGAAGGCTGTCTTATGACTGGCCTCAAACAGACTCTGAACAGGTGCCTGAATTTGGACAAAGAGAGAAAGACTGCTTTTCATTAAATTAAAATTCAAAGATGCATTGACCTACAACATTAATATCTAATGTCTCTGGTGTCTTGCCAGTGCTGAATCCTGGAGATAATTGTATTGCTATTACACTGGGAGTTATGGAGAGTGTGAGGGAAACCCACATAATTTCTTTGGTTGATGCGTGTGTGATAGCCTTGTTAATGCACCCCAATTATATGTCTTATTTAGTGCAAATGCTTGCCTACACTTCAGTTTTTAGCAAGATACGCTGCTTTTTTCTCCTTTCTTCTTAGGTTTCCAGTTCAGTTCCTTGTTTTCTTTAGCCTTCCATCATGTTTCTTCTAAACCTGAAATAATCTTAGCCTGCTGTTTTACTCCAATAAAGGGCAAGGGAGTTGAGGGGGGAAAAAAGACAAGAAACACAAGCAAGGAATGGCATCTCCAGCCAGGCCCTGAAGGGGATTCTGGCTTCTAGATTTTACCTGCTGCTGCAGCTGGGAAACAAATAACTATTTTTGTAGTAATCTTGCTTTTTCTGGAGAAACTGTGAGCAAGACTTTATCTCCTACTGCAGTATATTTGACGTAGTACAGGCTGGAGGTAAATCCTGATGAAAGATGTATTGTGTAGATTTAAGGGAGAAGGATTGATTAGAGTCAGAAAAACATTTTTAGGGGTAGTGGTTAAAAATAGGAGCAAGACAATTTGAGTTACTTTGGTAAGTGATTCAATAATAAGGAATAATAGAGAAAATGTTGGCTTTTGGTGAAGGAATCATTTGAGCTGGAAAACTAAGCTGGTAATAGAAGACTATATTGTTCATTTTTCTGGTTTGGATGATGCAGCACTTGAAAGTCACCTTTCTGTTTTAGAGTGTGCTACAGTACTTCATGGCTAAGAGGAGAGGAAAAGGAGAGGAAAGGAGGCATTTGCCAGCTTAGAATCCAGCTGTATTACTCGGTAGTAAAGACCTAAAACCAATTCTTCTCTTTCACATATGTTGGCACTTCTCTCTCTTTAAGACATGATAGGATTGAAATAGAGTAAGAGGGTATTTTGGTAAGATAGGATGCTTCATAAATTTTGTTGCAGAGTGTGTTGGTTTGAAAACAAACCAGTGGGAGATCACAAGTCAGGATCTAAATTAATGGGAAAATAAAATTAGAAACAAATGAAATAATATAAGGAGAAGCACTGACAAAGTCAGATACAACCTGACACCCTGTTAGAGTGGTGGTAGCAGTCCNCTAATTGAGAACAACAGCCATGCAAATGACCAGAACATCAAACATCTGGGTAAGCCAGCATCTAATCAAAGATGTAAGCATACAGTGTGCTGTGAAACACACCTGACATGCACCATACTTTATCAGCTTAATTTTGACAGAGGAGATTCACTGTTAAAGAGAGATTATGTGGCCAGTTTGCTGACCCTATTTATTCTCTCTGGAATTAGGTACAACTTGCTTCCTGGTCAACAAAATAAATCCATATATTTCTCTGTTTAGACCTTTCTTTTATAAGACACCAGGCTATTCATAGCACCTTGTTCAGGGCTTTTTTCATCCTCTTCTTCAATGCTGAAATACTGTAAGAGGTGCGGTTGCTGAATGCCGCAACAGCACCAGTGTGTCAGTTCTTTCCTTTTCTGGAGGAGATACAGCAGTATATTATTGATTCTGAGCAGTTGAAACAGATTCCCAAGAGTGCAAAGAAACCTAGTGGCACGAGAACTGCAAAAACAGAGCGAAGGCTTAGAGTGACATGGCTTTGAGGGAATCGTGTGGGAGCAAGTCCTGCTGTGACAGCAGACTCTGTGGGCAAGTGTGGAATGTCCCACTGGAGTGCAGGGCTTGGAAACGGTGGCAGACTCGCCTTCCTCCAATTCAGCCTCGTGCCACACCTTTCGGCAAGGCTAAGAAGTTTTTAGAAGCTGCATCATGTTTCAGTTAGGGCTGCCAAGCATTAATTTCTTCACGTCTCTAGCTCTAGGATACAGCTAGCGTGCAGTAAGTTGACACAGCAGCTTGCAGTGCCTTGTTTGTTTTAGGTTAACCTGTGTTTCACAACTGCCCGTGCATATATGTGCCTAAACAAATGTTTTTCTACAGCAGTTTAAAACCACATGTTGCAGAAACATATGTGCTGCTCTGACTGCATGATTAGTTTGAAGTTTGGTGTGGTGATTACTACAGTAAAAACCAAACTTCATCTGGAGTTGACTAGAAAAATCCTAAATTCCATGGGGTTTTTAGCTCAGTTCGCTTTGTGTCAGTAATTGCAATGCAACCGTAGTACCCAGTTAACATCCCCCGTTATGGTTTACATTCAAGAAAGTGTATGTAAGACTAGCAAAGGTAAATAATACTGCTGTTTCTGTGCCTGTCTTAATGATGGGTACCACAAGAAGTAATGTCTGCAGTAGAAATAAAAATAGTATAGGCTAATGAGGAAGGCTTGGCAGAAAACAAAATAAAGCCATGAAGTTTTGGGGCTTTCAGATGTAAAGAAACAAAAGATTTATAGCCGTCTCATCCAGAAAGAAAACAAACCCAAAAAACCTTTTCCTTTTTTCACACAAAGAATTACTTGATCTAAAATTTTAAAGAATTGCTTGTCTTCATATCAAATAAAAACATGCAGAGATTTATTTTCTACTGTTTTTGCAACTGCCAATGTTTTTTTCTCTAGAGCTTTGGCAAGTTTCAGCATGCAACTGTTAAGAATAGCAAAGTGATAGCTTGCAGTACACATGCACAGCCTGGTACTTTGGAAGAATCTCTTGCTTTTACTCATTTATCTCTGTCACATTTCAAATCTAGCTTCGTTATTACAAGAAATTAATACTTTAGGAAGGATTAGGTTGAAAGAATGCAGGCTAACTTATAGATGGGTTTATTTCTTAAATCCTGGAGGAGGTACATTACCAGATTGAGCAATCATATTTAAAGAAGGAACCCCTTGCTTTGGTTGAAATTAATTCCACTAGAAATTGAATGAAAGGAAACTAATTCTCTTTCTGCTTGGTTGTTTTAGTTATATTTCACATTTTCTCCTTGGACAGAAGAAGAAGTGATTTAACAGAGTGGTGTTCTAATCAGTTTCTTCCTGCATTGAAGCCTGGAAAGCCCACAGATATACTTTTCACACTGTACAGCAGAGGACTTACCTTTCCCCAGCCTCCTCCTAGGAGTTCTGGGGAATTTGACTCTTCAGATGATAGGTCTACCGAAGCCAGGTTCTTCCCAGCTTTCGTTGCCACCTCTATTCCTCTGTTTTTGTGGTAGCACAGCACTGACCAAAATTATGTTTCCTCTAAGACCTTAAAGCTGTTTGAAGTACATACTCATTGAGATGTGAAATTCCTTGCAGATATATCTGCTAAAGAATGACCTTGACCACCTGCAGAGTGAGTGAGGTAGGAGTCCTTCACAGAATGTCCTCTCCTCCATACCCAAATCTGAGCCCTGTAGGGGTTAGTGGGTCAGACTGCAAAGCTGCTGTTCCACGTACCTTTATTCTTCAACCCAGTTTGCGGGGTTTTAGTTTGTCAGGATAGCATGGTTCCAGAATCTGTGCTTCTGTTGGCTTCATTATTGCCTTCATGACATAGTCCTGTGCAGTACTGCTGTGTTTGGCTGAGAGAGTATTCTGGATGTATTTCAGTTTCTGTCTCCTTTAGAATTCAAGCATGATAGTGCTAGTCATGAATGCTTTTAGATTGACCCTATACATTAGTTTTGTTATTTCATTAAATATTTGAAACTTGGCTTGTACAACTGTATCTGTTCTGTCAATCTGTAATATGGTAATATGGTTCTAGTGACCTTTTCATGGGACTCATATTTCTTTAGAGATGTTTTTGTTTGAAAATTTTTGTTTCTGTAGTAAAATATTTAAGACTTACCAAGCTAGTGGTATGAAGTTATGGTGCTATGAGCACAGGCTGATGTTTCCTTGGTTTTCTTAGACCAAAAATGCAAAGGAAGGGTAATCAGATAAAACACTTTTTCATGTTCTGGTGCATACTCAAAACCAGACTTCTCACTGCATGGCGTTTAAAGTATGTTGAGAAACTTTCCCTGTGTGAGAGAACCTGAAACAACTATTGTTGATATGCTGTGTTAAGTGGCTGCCACTGGTGGGCTGTGGAAGGGATATTAGAGCAGCCAAGTCTACTTACATGACCTCTGTGCCGTAGGAGAAACAGGCCAAGTTGACTCAAGATTCAGCTATTGTCACATGAGCCTGGAGTACAGCGAAAAAAGAAGTAAACATCAGTGTAGTAGAGGACAGCTTTGCTGCTGGAGTGTAGCTGGTGAGTTTGCAGGCTACCAGGAGGCCCTCTTGGGGCAAGTAAATACTATACTGTCAAGGCAGGGTCATCCCAATGATGGATGGGTTCGATCATCTTGGAGGTCTTTTCCAACTGTAATGATTCTGTCTCTGGCTCCTCTAATTCTTCTAGTAGTGAACATGCTGCTTTCCTCTCCAATTTCCTATAAAAATACCTTTGCTCTCCCCAGAAGCCGCCCCAGAGATCTGGGGATAATATGCAACAGCTTGGTAACATTCAAGTCTGGAAAAGACAGCTGCTTTTTTATGGGTCTCTGGATTCAGTGGGAGCAAGTGTAAATATAGCAGTTAATGTTCTCTCACGTCTCTGCTCATCTAATGCCATCTGCTTTGTGTCCATTCATTCACACTGGTGCCAAAATGTATTTCTGGAACAGGTTATTTGTGCATCAGCAGACTTGATCCCAGATTGTTAGGCGAGAACAAATAAATAAACTGTATGGTGTGGGTAGGCAGGTGAACTCTTAAGATTTAATGTGGCTATTTAAAATCAGACATTGCCAAATAGTTGCTAATCCACAGGGTAATGGTAGCAGTTATAAATTGTCACTGCTTCTGGTGTTGGTGCAGGAATGGAAGCAGCACAGTTTCCCCTCTGGGAAAGGTCTTATTCCTTTGACTGCTCTGTCCCTTTTCAGCACCTATGGCAACACCAAACTTCTTGCAGAGTTTATCAGAAATCAGATATTTATAGAGCTGGGACCTAGACATGGTGCAGATGCTTTAATCCTCCTAACTCATTGATCTGTCTTTATTTTACAGGAGTGAGAAATATGTCAGGCAGGGTTATGGCCTTCTCTGTCTGTTTATGCACATTGTCCCTGTAGTGGTATTAGTGCATTATTAAATATGGGGATAAGGGATATGTAGGTTCAGTTATATTCACACAAACACATTTCTATCACTTTGTCTGATTCTTTTTTCAAGGTAGAAGTGTATTTTATATACAGGGCATCTTGACTGCAATATAATTGCAACTACCCAAGCAGCTGTACTATCTGTAGTTATTAAGGCTTAAGCCATAACACTTAACACTAGCTGTAACATTTGTGAAAATACAAATCTGAATGTGAATTAGACTGGTCTGAGGCTTTGAGTATATGTTATCTTTCAAATCCAGCTGTACCTCTGGACAAAAACACTATTCTCAGCTTTTCACTCTCATTTCCACCAGAGATTAGTCTCTCCTCTGTGATCTGCCAGCAGAATTGTTTGTGCAAGCCCTCCCTTTCTTGTTTCTAGGATAAATCCATCCATTTAGTGCAGACCAGAGGCCAGAGTTTGGTGTATCAGCCTGATTTCACCAGACACTAGGTAGAAACTTTGAAGTGGTCTTTTGTGGGGAGAGAGGAATGGTAACTTGCAGCAGAGGATCACCATGTGCCTGTGAGATTAATATCATCCAGCACAGCTGATCTAGGAGCAGAGGTCTGCCCACCACTGTCCTTGTCTCTTTGGGAAGGTTATTCTCTTCCTGTGCACATGGATGGCATGGCATTGCTTGATTACCTGTCAGCCTTGAGTGGAAATAAATACAGCATTTGATGTTGATTATAGGCTATAGCCTTGCTGGTGTGTAATCAACGTTTCCTCTGCAGTCATTTCATCATGCCTGATTTCACACTAGCACATGTGCAGGATTAAAGCGTGGGTATCTGTCTATGTACAGACTGTCTGTTGCAGTTGATATGATTTAAGATAGCCATGTAAGTTGTGTTCTTCTAAAACACAATGTAGCATTATGAACTGTGCATGGTAGTGTTTAAAAATTGGTCTGATGTTCAAAGAAGACAACAGTAAAATGCCTTTTATACGTTTAAGCTTCAGGTTTGAGCCTGGTGGTGTTTTATTCTTTGTTGTGCAGTGAAAAAAACCACAGCAGTCATATTTCAGGAAGCATTCAAAGATTTAATAGGTTCATTTTCTTCTGCTGAAACTGAAGCATACATAACTACTTTCAACCCTCTTTTTTCCTTTATAATTATGCAAGAGTAAACAGAAGTACAATTCCCTCTCTAAAACTAAAGAGAAATTCTGTATTTTCTACATACTTTTGTTTAGCTCTTAGGAGAGACATAGATATTCAAAATCCTTCATTGTCAGCTTTGAGAGACATACATAGGGATTTTTATGCACCATTCACTTGGACTCCTTTAAAGAGAAAAGCGTAAGGACAGTCTCAAAGCTTGAATTACCACATGGGAATGCAACTTTTGACATATTATTTCCTGTTTTGTGGAAGTAAGGATCTGGCTCCTGTTTTGGTTCTTGCAGCTGATTCAAAGATTGAACTGCTTTCCTTGCTTAGCTGATTTGCAGATTGCATTTCTTTAAAATACGTTGTTTAGCTGTCTCTATCACACTCCTGCTTCTCTTACAGCAGTCATCCACTCTGCCTGCTCACCTAGTGTTAGCACTTGGTAGAAGTGATTTCTTTTCACCAGCTTCAGCCATCTGGAACCACCTTCTTTTATCTCCTAAATTTGTTAGGTCTCCATAGTTTTTGAAATATTTTCTGAAGTTACAACTGTTTTCTTTCCCCTTTTACTCCTCGGTGTTTGGGCAAATTTCACCAGACCAGGTTGCTCATGGCAAGTGGGATTTGAACTAGATAATCTTTATGGTCTCTTCCACCCCAAACCATTGTACTCTTTTCCTGAGAAAGCCAAGAGAGCACATCCTCTAAAACTCAACATCACTACCTGGATTTCTTAGCTTGTCCTGACCCCAAGAGATTTTAACAAAGTTGCTGCTGCTTTATTGTTTACTTAAAGAGTGATTTTGTAAGATGTATCTATTGTTCATATATCTGTGGTGCTCTGGTGCTCCCTTTGTATTGATATCTCTTAAAATGCTTGAAAATCTGGGGTTTATGTTTGTTCATTATCCAGAGGTCTTAGCAGCTTGTGGCTCTGTGGAAACTAATGGGATAGAGGGCTGAGACGTACTTGATACTCTGTGACAGAGTAAGATAAAAATCTTGAAAGGAAAGGAAAAATTGAGAGGAAAGGAAAAAGCAATGTCTCCTGTCATAGAAGTATGGATAGTAGACTACATAAATTGTTCTTAAGGGTGGATTAATACTGGCTATCCTGAGTGCTTTAAGAAGGGGACAATGTGCTGAGATAAGGTCAATAAAAAAACTGATTAGAGAACTGACTTTTATTCTGAATCTAGGAATAAACCTTTGTAGATGAGATAACTGTTTGGCACATTATTTTTCTTTCAAAATGCACTCATAGCAGTGAAATATTGGATGTGCAGACTTTGCTGAAAGCATTGCTACTAAAGCTGGAAGAAGCCAGTGGTTAGTTGTCTGTCTTGTAGAGAAAGTATCCTAATAGATGGAAAACTGGGGGAGAACCACTTAGTCCCATTTTCCCAACCTATAGTAATTCATTTATTATGTAGAACATATAGTTTATTGCTGTTTAGAGATCCAACTGCATCTATAGTAACAGTATAATAAAGGAATATTTTATATGCTTCATATTGAACTTTGGATGGATAAGGTGAAACTTCATAAGTGGTTTAGTTTCAGTTGATTTTGTTCTTAAGTATTTTTGTGGGTTGCAGGTGTTTTTCTAAACAGCTTAGGATTTCCATTTTTTTTGCTGGCTATGTCAGCTGTAGGGATGATCTAATGTTCTCTTTTCATTCACATTGGTAGTAAATATAAACACAGACAGTGATAAATTATTCCTTCTGTTGCTTTTCAGTTTACTGGGCAGTAGGAGAGCCTAGCAGTCTAGGGAGAGATTATGTTGCAAATAACTCTCTTAAAGAAGAGGAAAAGTGTATTTCACGTGTTATAAAACATAGCAAGCAGTCAAATTAAACAAATATATCCACTCTAATGGCACTTCAAAACTGTGTAGCAAAGGAGTCTGCAATCACAGGTAGAAAAATCTGCTTAAAATTTTGAGTCTTGTGTATTGAGATGGTTATTGCTTTTCTTGATTTTTCTATTTTTTCCTTGCCATGCAAGGACAAATCTCCCACATTGTTAAAGTCAATGTGAGTTTGTCTTTGATTTGACTGGTGCCAGGGTTTCATCCCTAGCCTGTATAATTATGACTCTTCCACAGATGTTAAGATTTTACATTTGCTGATAACTATGTATCTGTCTCTATTCATCTGAACAACTAAATCATGAGAAAGGTGACAAGCATATTGATTTTGCTTTCATATTTTGTCTTTGAGAGTGGGAATCTTAGGCATAGTGGATAAATTTCCCTACATGATGAATAGTCTCTGGCTTTTACAACACCCCTTCGTTGAGCTGACAGAAATTATTTTGATGTAGCTGCTTACTGCTGGAAAATGCTGATGGAGCTGAATGTAAACACTCTGTGGGAATGTGTCGGTGTGATGAGATTTTCATGGGAAAGCCGGCCAACTTCCACCCTGGCCAGCCAGTGGTTTGCTGGCAAGGTTTGCCTATAGACGTTTCTGAAAATGTATGTTCTTTAAATCATGGAATCATAGAATGATTTGGGTTGGAAGGGACCTTAGAGATCATCTTTTTCCAACCCCCCACCACAGGCAGGGACACCTCCCACTAGACCAGGTTGCTAACTTAACTTTCTGCGTTAGTATCCTGCAGATCCTGAAGAAGGCTAAATAAAATCAAAACCATACAGGAGAAACTGCTGCATGCATGTGACCAAGAACGAATGAGTTTGGGACAGCAGAAATCCTATAGGTCTCTTGTATTTGATAGATCACCTTCCCTCTGAGTAGCTGTTAGACAGTTCACTTAGAGCAGTAAAAAGAACAGGTACATCATTTGCTACCTTCTGATCATATACAAGTGTTTGTCTTCTCCCCTTGGGTATGATTTTGGTTCCTCGTTACTTCAAAATGTAAGGCATTTTTCTGTATGACTTTGGACTTTTCTTTGTGACTTTGGAATCAGTATTTGACTTACAGTGACAGCACTGTTCAAACAAACTAATAATGAAATAAAACAGGGAATGTATCAAAGATTTAATCTAAGCTAGTTTCAAAATACTGTCAAATAGTCTTTTAAGTTAGATGAGATAAACACTTCGTGCTTTGTTATCCTGGGGAAAAAAAGTTTTAGTGCTGCAATGTGCAGAGCTTGAGCAAAAAGAGAAAGTTTGGGAATTTTTAGGAGGCAAGTAGAGAAGAGATGGGAAAGTAACACTGCTTTCAAATATAGCCTCTGTTTTCTCATTGCATTAGTGTGTTATTAAGTAGGAAGATTATTGTAATATATAATTTCTGTTGATACAAAGAAGCATCTTTGTTTTACCTGCAATGTTGAAACTAATCACGGTATTGTTTTTGCTTCCTTTTATAGGTTGCCTTTTTGAAGATGTGAGGAACGAAGATACCTGTGTGGAAAACTATTGTTAGGTTTATTTTCAGCAGAAATGTGTACAGATAACTTCCAGTGGTGTGACTTCTAGAAGAAAATCTACTGGCAATACAAAAGAAAATGGGGTGTGGTGGGTGGGTGGGTGCGTTCTTCATATCTGAATGTGTTTCGAAACTAAAGACAGAGCTGACTTTTGTATCCAGTGCATTCTTAGATGTCATTCTAAGAGTGACTTACCTGTCACTCCTCTGACATCCAGCTGGGATGACTATTATGATGTCTTCATTGCCAAAAGGAAATTCCCTGTGTATCTTGTACTACCTTTATCAGTGTTTGATAGCAATGTGTATATCCTTAGGAAAGGTCAAAACTGGTAGCAAATATTTTAAAATGTCATGGATACTAATGAGAGTTCTTTACCTTCTTTGTTCTGGCAAAGTTAGAGGTCCAACTTTAAAACATAAAATTTGTTTTTTGTAAAACTTACATGTTTATAATGTATATTGTTTCTGCATTAAGGTTTACCTTTCTTTTTGAGAGTGAAGGAAGACAGTTTCTGCATTCCTACACCATATGTAGATTTTTAAAAAAATTGTAACATTTTGGAGAATTAAGCTTTTATGGTTTTTTTGGAATAATTATTATTATTATTATTATTATTTCAAGGAAAGTTAACATGCCCTTTACTCATTAAATGATCCTAACATAGGAAGTAATCCTACAAAGTGTTGGACACCTGGGTTTTACACATCCAAAGACAAATAGCTGAGGCCTCACAGCACCCAGTCTGGATATAATTTTTCTGTTATTATTTTAGTTTTCAGTATTGAAGGAAGCACAAAATTATTCTGGCTTTTGTACTCAGGGACTAAATTATCTAGCTCCAAGGTATTTTGTTTATGCACCAATGTTGAGTCATTTTATGAATAAAATATATTTTCTAAATTAGTTTACCATTTGTTCTGCCTAATTTCTGTGACAGTTTCAGCTTCCCAGAGTATGACTGAGCAATTTGCAGAGGGAAATCATTCATATCACACCAAAATATTCCAGCTTTAAAATCTTTTTCAGCCTCTTTAAATGACCCCTGTTATTGTTTTGCATGTATGGACCAATCTTGAGTCAGAGAATTTTTAAGCTGTTGAGGTTCAATCTCTGTTGTGTCCCACCTCTTTAGATACTCTGGCCATAAAGAGTTAAACTGCTTCTGGTAACATACATGAATCCAGAAGGATGAGTGCAGACATTTAATTGGGAGTATCCTGGGGGAAAAAAAGCCCTTTCAGAGATGAAATGCAAATCAACCCAACCCAGTCTGGTCTATCTCTCACCTATAGGAGTTCCCATCATGCTACTACAGTGTCAGTGCTGCAGCAGGCTCAGGAAGCAAATCCTGAGAGAGTGCACTGTAAAAGAGAGTGCAGAGTGTACTCTTAAAACATTAAATTTCTTAGCAGCTTGTCCTCCGCTTAGGTGTGCTTTAAGCTTTTCCTGGTTCAGTTTTACCCTGTGCATTGGTGAGCTTGGTCTGCCTGGGGTGGAGTTAACATTCTTCATAGCAGCCCCTATGATGCTGTGGTTTGTGGCTCCAACAGCAGCTCCAATATCAATATTTTGACTATAGCTGAACTTTCTCTTACTTCCCACTCTGCACAACTTTCCCCAGTAAACAGGGGCAAGAAGTTAGCAGGGGGACACAGCAGGGACAGCTGATCTGAATTGGCCAAGGGGATATCCTGTACCATACAGCATCAAGCACAGCAGTGAAAGTGGTGGTAGAGGAAGAAAGGGGGAGAGGGATGTCTTCCAAGTTTGTGGTTACTCAGAGAATACCTGAGCACTGGTCTGCTTGAGGGAGGTGATGAGTTACTGCCTTTGCATCCCTTGGTTCCATTTTTGCTTGATTGTTCTTTTGTTTTTCCTCTTCATGTATTAAACTGTCTTTCAACTCACAGGTTTTCTTGCTTTTTTCTTCTGTCCTCTGCCCCATCATGCTGGTGAAGGAATGAGTGCATGAGTGAGTAGCTGGATGGGTGCTTACCTGCTAGCCAGGGTTGACCCACCACAATTGGAAGTAAAGCTGTGAAATCCCCAAAAGAAAAATAATAACTCTCTCTGTTCTAGCTGCCCTCCCATCTGGGGACATTTTCCTTCCCCATGTTCTCAATGGCCATAGTTGCCTGTCTGTGTCTATACCAACTGCAGGGCAATTTGACATATTTGGTGTAATTTTTCCCTTTCCTTGATTCTAGCTCTGAGACCTCTACTGACATTTAATTATTGAAATTACTGGAAAATATCAGACCACATATGATAATGTATAATTGTCTCAGATGTTGTTCTATTTGAAAATAGATTTATTTGGCCATGTTTGGAAAATAAATGATTGTATGCTCTCCCAGGTACCAGGCGATACATTATTATTATATAGGATATATATATATATATGTTTCTGAAGACAACTTTATTGGGTCTTTTTTCTCCCTTCCTGTTTCTTATGTCACCTTTCCTACTGAGCCAGTAGTGGACTTGAGGTGTGACAGCTTCATTTGACACTTTCATGCAATCTCTCTGCTTTATAAAAGCAAAACTTGGCCTTTGTTATCTTTGCAGTGAACCATGGGCTCTTATAAAAAATGGACTTAGGTTCAGACAGACTGTTGAGTTCCCGTCATGACTTCTTCCTTGACCCTTGCCTACCTACCTGCTCTTGCCTCCATTTCTCTCTCTGTTGAATAGCATGATATTTTATTTTGTTGTTTGCTTATTGACGTCAGCATTTTGCGAAATAGTGTAAGTGCAAAGTACAATTAGTTACTGTGTCATTTGCTTTGCATCCAGAGTTAGTGGTACATCTTAGTCTAGCCTAAATACCATGTTTGGATACAAACATAACAGAAAGTTTGTTTAGTTTTGAAGTGTGCAGGCAGTATCTCCATGAAAATGGAAAAGCAAGCACGAAGATAGGGGCTGGCCTAGAAGCTGTGCCCTTAGAAAATGTTTGGTCCTTCTTATCGCTTGCCCTCTCTCCCCAGCATTTTTATCTCTTTTAGTCTGCATTTCTCACTGCAGAAGCTGTCTTAGTTTTTGCTTTCTGTAGTCCTAAGCACAATGTTAGTCCTGAAGTAATAATAATCAACAGTGGTGTCAAGAATCCCCAGCTTGCATTAACTGAGATATGCATCCTTTCCTAATGTGCAGTTACCAAATACTGTATGGCACCAAGAAGTTATTAAAATTGTCAGCTTTAATTCTAATATGTTATTGGATTATAAAGCTGGCCATTGCTGTGGTGCAGAAAACATGCCTGTCTGTACTGTACTTGCCATCAGCAACAACAGACAACAATATTGTTGCTGTCATTAATGGGTCACAGGGCAATTACATTTGTGTAGGTCTTGCTATTTCTTTTTAAAAAGGGTGACCATTTAACTGGGATAGTAAACTGGCGTACCAAATTGAGTCCCAGTTGGGGTTATTTTAATTCCAAAATTAGGGTGGTTTTCTAGCTTCATTTAAATCCCTGCTAGAGTAGGTTAGGATAAACTGAATAATAATAACAAATGGGTTAATCAGAGAGCTGTACTGGCCTTACCCTGTGAGTTGAAGGGCAAGTTCTAGTTTACCTGTCTTACTTTTTTGTGTAGAGAGACTTTTATATATAAGGAGCAACTTTAATTAAAAGTTAAAATAGATGATTCTGCTCTCAAACATTCTGGGTTTAAATGCAAATGCTTACCTGTAATTTTCTTTTTGTTTTGCTGCCTTCATCGTTGTTTCTCCAGAACATCACTTTGTGGTTTCAATTTTAGACTTTGTGTCCTATCATTCCTCTCCTAGCCAACTGCGCTCCGTTATAAATGACAGGTAACTTGTTTGAGGTATTGCATCAGCTCATCAGCCTCATTCCTTTTGGTTTACCTCCATGGGGTTTTTTGCTACTGTTGAATCACTGTCATAGAAGCACTGCAAAATCTGCAGATGAACAAATTATAGAGACATTGAGCAACTCTTGTCTTTTGAAACAGCTTCAGTTTATTCATTCAGAGCAGGCTGAATTGCCTCATAGCAGATGCCAGGGAGCATTCGGTGACCTTCACAGAATAGCAGGAATTTTGCAGGTCCTCATGCTAATGCTCCGTAGCAACATTTGTGTCTTCTAATACCTGAGTGTGACATTAAGTGTTGAATAGCATGACATTTTTCTTACTGTGGACAGCAATTGCTGTGTCCAGATTCCATGGTTCTGTGGTTCACTGTGTTTGGCTGGTGTTCTCTTAACATGGCAGTAATGCTATTGGCTCACTGCTGCAAGCTTTATTCCCATCCAGTCATCTTACACATGGATTGTGCAGGTCAGTTCTGTGTTCTTAGTGATAGATGCTTCTTCTACCTGCTTATATTCAATGATGATATAAATGTATATCTAATTTTCAGTGTAAATAGTAGAAAAATGTTTATTTCAAAATATAAAGCATCTATAAGTCTATCTTACATGCTTTTAATCACTTCCTCAAGACTGCAAAACATTTTATTATTTACATTCTTTTGTGATAACTGGGTTTTCTGTTAGTGCAGGCAGGATGGCACAGCTGCAGATGGGCCCTACCATGTGCTTGTGGGAGCACCATCAGCGGGGGGCTTGTGAAACAGACTTTACACCTTCATTACTGACACCGGGTTACTACAGCCCCAATGGGCTGGGCATCTTCTCTTTTACAACATGTGTTTCCTCGCTTCTAAAACTATGACTGTATCATAAGACTCATGACTTCCCCATCAGCAACAAGGTCATTTTCTCAGCAGTGCAGCTGGGAAAAAAGTCCCTGTGTGGCCATCAGCTGAGTTACACAGATGAAGGGCAGACCATCAAACACGATAAAGCTGATGTAGCTGTCCCGACTTTAATGGAGCCGTTGCCAATTTATATCAGCCAATGATGTTCAGTGTAACAGGAGGGAGACGAAGTCTCTTGTCTTCCCCCATCAGTCCTGCTTCAGAATATAGAACTGAGTAGGCACATAGATACAAACAGGGCTGACTGTGTCTGAAAAAAGCATGAGAACACATCTGGACAGACATGAAGTCAGTTCCCTCACTGAACCATCATAATGAGAAGGCTCCACACAACTCACAAGTGTCCTTCCTGCAGAGAAAGGACATTGGCTGTAAAACAAGAAGAGGGAAGAAAGAAATTCAGTCAGTGCTCCATCAGCTCTGCATGATGGAGTCCTAGATTAACAGGCTTATTGAGTATATCCATGATGCAACGACTCTACTCTCAACTTCTTTGTCAGCCCCATCAAAAGTTTCTAGTTTCTATCTGTGACTAATGGGAAGCATGACATGCAACAATCCAATTGTGTAGTTGGTGTAGGCTGTTTGCTCAGATTACTTGACTTGTCCTTTACCAGGCTTTGATTTATGTGGACATAATATGAAAAGGACAAGAACAGTCCTTTGTCTGAGCTTTGAAAGAAAACTGAGGTATGGGACAATTTACAGCTTCTGCTTTGTAGCTGAAAGGAGGTTTTGTGAATTTGTTGGAATAAATATTCTCAAACACGTGAAGCAAGATGAAAATGCACTAAATTAAGAGTGCCTTTTGAATTTATGGCTATTGGGAAGAAGATATGAGTTGCTGTTTTAGTTGATTCACAGTAATTATTAAGATCATATTTTGTGGTTGAAAGGCACAAAAACAGCTTGACTGTTGCACCCTCTTATCTCGGGAGCGCAAAGAGCAGTGTCTGTTCCGATCCAGCAAACACAGCTCCGGCACTCAGGCAGTTCTCTGTGTAGGTAAACAAGGCGTGAGCGAGCCCCACAGAGGACAGGGAACATCACGCGGCAGAGGGCTCTGTGAGATGCTGAGAGGGAAAATTTATTAACAGCCTGCCTGAAAGAGACATTTATTCTGTCCTTAAAAGTGCTTTTTAGATTGCAACAGGCACATAAAGAAACATCTCGGTAAGCTGGGGATTTTGAAATTTGAATCATAATTTGCAAATGAAAATGTATTTCCTAGCCTGTTTTTTTTCAATGATCACATGAATGCAGAAGAACATCTTGTCGTACAGTACCGCTGATTTATTTTGCAAATATTTCTAGTTACCTGTGGATTTATTAGTGAATGCATTGCAATCTATACCTTCCTCTGCTTCTAGATTTTGACACTTGCTTAGCGAGAGTCACCATTCACAGAAAAGTATATTAGCTTTCCCCAAATTCAGAAAATTTTTCTTTGAAGTAGAAACTAATTGCAGTTTGTTGTTACAGTTACCAGAAGACTAGTAAGTAAAAAAACACCTCACATGGGCTATTTGTTCTTTAGTGTATCATTTCACATTTTAAAGTGGATTTTTGTCTCCTACTCTACTAGGCAGATATTACATTATTAGAATTAACAATTTTTATTTTGGCCATAGAACATAATTTTGAAGCATTTTTGAAAGACTGGAATTCAGAACCTGTGAGACTTTTCCAACCCTTAAACCCAGTCTCCTGTTATAGATGGCACTCTTCCACATGGTTCTCTCTCACATGACTACTTTCATATCCTGATCTACCCTAAAATTGATCAGTTGGTTTGATTTTGGTTTTTTTTGTCCTGCTATCCTAACTGAAAACCTGACCCAGAGTCTCATTCTCCTGATAGGAATCTTCTGATTTCTGGGGCAAGTGTATCCCTGACTACATTGCATGTGTTTTTTGTTGTGCGAACAGCATTCTTTAATATAGGCAGCTTCCTTCCTGGGTTCTTAAACATTATTCTGTGCTTAGGGAACAATTCTATCTCCTCAATGTTAATTTTATTTATGGTTTCATTCCCTAAGATAAACTTGGCATTCTACCAAATTCCGTGTCTGTGCCTGCTTGAATTAATCTCTGTTTTCTGGGAGGGAGCAAATTGTGCATGAGGTGTGCATCTTAGCAAAGAGACATTAATGCTTTCTTTTGGGAACACGTCACTTCATGCCTTTGTGAGTGTTTCTCTTTTTTCTCAAGTCTGCTGGACGCTGGTGGCTTGCCCCAGCTCTTCTTCCCTTCCATTTCCAGCTGTGGAGATCTAAAGACTGCCATTATTCTATGGCAGAAGAATCTGATTATTTCATAAGTGCATGACATCATGCTTTCTGTGTTGATCCTTTCCTTAGTTTTTCTGATCCTCATCTTTATTTATGATGCTTCTGATTGTCACATCAGCAAGTGTTCTTATAACATTTCTAGTGGACCATGTCACTGTGCTATGGTCACTAGCAAAAATACTTAATAAGATCAGCTTATAGGCAGAACTACAATGCCCTCAGGCCAGTTACTTCTCTTTTGGGTTTCCGATGAGGATTTGAACCTTGAAAGTTCATTTCAGACCTCAGCAGGAGTCAGGATCTTGATGCTCTCCTCCTGAGCCCTGTGCCAGGACTGATCTACCGAGCAGAATCAGCCCTTCACCTGTTAATTGACACTCACTGGGCAGTACTTGTTCCTGACCATACATGAAAGACAAGTGCTCTAGTGAATGGAGTCCCCCCGCTGTGGTAGAGGGGTTGTTGGAGTATTATACATTGAGTTATTAGGTAAAAATTGCAGATTATCTCATTCTTATTTAGCACTGTATTGCTTGTCAGTTTGGGCTTGGCTTTTTTAAAATTTTGTTTTGTTCCAGAGTGGTTTGTTAATTTTAATGCTTGGTGTAAAACAATTGTGATTCTAATGACCAAATGCTTCTTAAAAATGCAGTGTTACACTCCATCCCTTCTGCTGTGAGTACCAAACACAGCCTGATAATAAACTGAGACCAAGTTATAGGAGTGGGAGCAAGAAAAGGGTCATATTCCATTATTGTTAATGGAAAGTGTTGCTGGCCTGAGCGTGGGTGGTTGATGTTACAGCTTTGATAGCTGTGTGGCTATAGACAGGGCCTGGGAGATTCAAACTTTTCCTGCCTGAGTGCATAAACTTTCAAAGAGATCTTTGACAGACCTTTGACAGATCTGTGCTTTGGTTTTTCCATACGTGACGTTATTTACATCGCGGGCTAATAATAATGCACTATATCCCGTGTAAGCTTTTTTAGCTGCAGACTCTCCAGATCCGTCACTCTGTGTGGGGGGACTTTGTCAGCACTGCCATGTCAGAGCAGCTTTGTGCCTTCTGTAACACCGGCAGCACCTCACAAGTGTGACCCACCCTTCTTCTCTGCAGAAAGGAGGTGCAAAGTGCCTGTTGTCGTGATCTTGTGGGGGTGAGCGTGGAGCAGTTGCCTGCTTGTTTTAAACGTAAGACCTTCTTGGTGACTCTGTTCGAAGAGGTGAGTGACAGAAGCGTGCCTGGGAGCAGAAGGTGTTTGGATTTGCCATGGTCCAGAGTTCCTCCATAAGCAAAGAGGCCACTGTGAAAAGTTTTTCTCTTGTGGGAAGTGCAATAGCTATCCTGATCCCAGGTTTTCAGGTGTCTCGAAGAGAGGACTTTGGGATTGTGAACTTGATTCAAAGCCCCATGGAACAGCAGCACAGACAGCAGGTGTTAGGTCACTGACATGTTTTATTAACGTCTAGTTGGAAGGAACTTTTTTATCTACAAGCTATGTTTAAAAACATTTAATATGCACCACAGAATTTTTGCCCTGTCACTAGTAGTGTTTCTCAAATGCAGGCCACTGATCAGCCAAAGGCTGGCTGGTCTGTACCCAGGATGTTCTGCATTCCTCTGCCTCCTATTACCAACTAGGAATGTTTTGTCTTGCTTAAGCCCATTTCAAGTAGCAACCCATGTCAAGCTAGCCTTGTTCAAACATAAGCCTGCTAGGGGTGGTGGCCTGGCTTTATGAGGGGAAGAAGATGAATGAGCAGAGTTTCTGCAGATTAGTAATAGGGGTTATATATTACAACAAATCACGTTCTTTATTACCCTAATGCATGCATAACAAATGCACAGGAATGCCATATGTACAGCTGCAGAAGGTAACCCAAGCTATTATTAGTTGCTAATTGAATATGACCCTCTAATCAAAGATGATAGAGTAATGCACAAAGGGACACACGTACATTTACATTTGGTATGTTGTGCCTCAAAGTTTTAGTCACATAATCTAAGCATGGGTGTAAGTGTTTGATGATGTATATGAAAATGTTTTTGATTATTTAGAGGATAGCATTAAGGAATTCTGAGATTGTCATGTGTTTAGACACAGCCTCTGAAACAACTTCAGAGACTAGGCTCGTTATGTCAATTAACAGTATCTTGTGCATCTGATTTCATGAAGAATTCAAGATCAAAGGTCACATTACAGCAGTCTTAATACTGACGTAATTTGGTGATAAGAAAGCGCAATTTTGGCTTCTTTTCCTTGTAATGAAATGATGTTGCATACATTGCAAAATTATGGTAATTTTATTTTCCTGTAATTCATAAAGAGAATAATAGCCAAGCAACAATGCACTGGGGCATTTTATTAGGAAATTGAGGGCCATAATCACTAGTTTTTCAAGATAGCTTTTCTCCTTCCCTCTGTGTTTTTGTTTTTAAGAATTGCATTGCTTTGGTACCATCTCACTTCTGCAAAAGACAATTTTGTTAAATGTATCCCCAAATGCACTGATGGAGTTATAACTGTTTGGCAAAGGCTTGGAGACAAAGATACTGCTGTGAAAAATGAGTCTTGTCAAATGAAAACTGATTTGTGAGCACAAAATGTGGACAGCATGGTCAATGTTGTATTATCTGTTTGTCTCCCACTTTCAGGTGTATCCACTATCCTGAGGTAGTTTTTATATATCAGGAGCATCTATATGGACTCTGTCCACCCTTCTTCACTGTCAAATTTTATCAGAATAGGGAATTTTTCCATCCCTCAGCACTATGGCTTTTGCCCAGTGTAACTGGATATCCTGGGGCTTTGTGGCTGGCACTCCGGGATTTGGGCACTTAGTTCCTCTTTGAGCATCTGTACCTGTATATAGCTCTGTCTTTCATCTGTGCCTACTAAATGAGAGAAAAACACAGTCTAATCTTGAAAGAGATATTATGAGGAGAAACCTGTTAAAAGACCGTGAGTTTTAGGCTAAGCAGTCAAGGATTTAGTAGATGAAATACGGATTTGCTACAGACTGTTTCTAAAATAAGGCGTATCTTGTTGCAGACTAATAGTTGTGTGGCATTTTGGCACATAAGTGAAAAACTGTTGCTCCCAGTGTCTGCTAGGAGATCATATTATTTCCTTCTCTTAACTCGTAATGTGTTTACCCTGCCTTTGATTTATGTAGCCAGGAACAAGAAGTGAAGCACTTACACAGGGGAGATAGGTAAGTACTTGTATACGTTCCTTGTATGCCAGAGCTGTTAAAAGCTAAATCTTCAGATCTTTAACTCATAGGATAATGTTTCTAAAGAGAACATCTTAAACCTGTTTGTATGTATTCATTAGTTTCACTACTGTTTTGTTTCTGTGCTGTTTAACAGCAGCTGATATCTTCCTCTGTTTTTCAAAATCCCGGGGTGTTTACTGTAGCTGCAATTGTTCTTTCTTTGAGATCAGCAGAGTAGCTGGGCTTCTTCAGCAAACAGACTGCAGGTCTCTTTTAGCCAGTGAGCCAATAGTTCATGCAAGTCTAGGAAATTCTGCTCTTTATTAAACTTCAGCAACATATTTATACTCTCACAGAATTTTCATTAATGTAATATCCAGTCTCCTTAAAACATTTGCTGCTTGTTTTGTCTTAATCCATTGTGATGGTTTAGGCCAAATTCAGGGAAACGTCCAAAAGGGACGTCTCCTCGAAGGAAGGCAGGTTACAAACCACCCCTTCCCCCACTTGGGTTCGGGAAAAAACAAATTTTCCTCAGAGGAAAGTGAAGGAGAAAATAAAACTATTTATTTAACAAACACACAGGAAAACAATACTAATAATACTAAATAATAAAATCTCTCGCTCTGGAGAGAAAACCTGAAAGATTTTAGAGTCCTTCTGTGGGTGTGGTCTCTCTCCTCCTCCTCGGAGCTGGGTTGGCGTGGGGGGCCCCCCTCCAGGCCGGTGGAAGGTCCCCCGGTGGGGTTCTGATGTTCTGGTGTTCCGAACAAGTCCAGAAGAGAAGAAGGGAAAAAAAACGAAGTCCCAAGAGGAAAAAAAACCCCTCAACTCTCCGTCCCTCTCCGAAGAAACAGAGCTGAAGAAAACTGACCGAAAAGCCAGAAGAAATGCTTCCTCTGCCCGCCGCAGAAGTAGCTAATCTCTGTGTCCTTGAAGCACAAACTGTTTTGAAAAGTTCGCTCAGTTTTTTTTTCCTCTGTCTCTTGCATCCAGTTTTAAAGGCATAGAAAGGCTCAGGAATCATGTCTGGGCATAGAGCAATGGTAGGGGATACAACAGCACAGTCACCCCAAGACATCCATCTGTTTGAAAAACAAAAATTAAAAGGGGTACGCAGTACGTGTGTTGCTTTGATCACAGATTGGGAACTTCCTGCCTCACATAAAGGAGCATGGATTAGGTGTAACTCCAGTCTAACACCCAGATCTAATATTTGCCTTGCAAAAGGGGGAACAGTCCTGTCTTTGCAAGGTATTCTAGGAGACCCCTTTTCCAAAGTGGAAAAGCAGCACTTCAGGTGCTCAGATAAATTGTCAGGGGTGTCCCTTCTTTTACAGGCAGCTGCTAATACCTAGGAGGGATGCTGCCTACCCTTGTTGCCACCGACGGAAGCATAAAGAGGTGACTTCTCAAGCACGTGCTACTCTTGTATAATCTGAGTTTCATCATTTTAGCTGGGCTGAACGTCCTACAGGTCATTAGGAAGGGTGTGTAATATAGGAAGGTTTAGCAGAGGTGCAGGCAGAGAAATGTCCTGTCCCTCATATAGATGGTATCTGACAAAATTTCTCTTATTTGCTGATGCTGCCTTGCTACTTGGTACCCCACAAGAGAAATAGCACCTAAGACTAAGGCATGGTCCAACAGCAAATACTACATCAAACAGGGTAGAAAGCTAAAAGCTGAACTCTTCCAGTGAGCCCTGATGACTGCCTGCATTCTCACTAAACCCCTACTATCCAGGCTCTTTCCTTTCATGCTGTTCATGCACCATGCAAATACTCTGATGTCTGTGCAGCCTGTGTCTCTTTTGTCAGCAGGAGCATAGCCCTCTAACCTCTGAAAGTGACACCAGCTTCTCTGGGCAATTACTTTGGCCATTTTTGTGCTAGAAATTGTCCTTTAGTACTGTGCTAAATTTAAAAATAATATGTTTTAAATTACCCTGAAGGAAACTTTAAAAGGTAACAAGCAAGGGGTGAAGGAGATGAAGGGAGAAGAATTAGAATTAGATTTCAGCTCATGTTCTGCACATAACAGAGCCAGAACAACAAAACACCCCTTTCTCTCTGCGACAGAAAGAATCCCTCAGACTGGCTCTCCTGTGCAGCCAATACAAAGGCAGTTTAAATGCAGCAGAAACAGACTCACTGAAAAAGTTGTGAGTGGGTACTAATTTCCAACATCATTGTTCAACACAGGCATCCAGAAGGTGCACGAGCAGAAGTCCCTGCAGCCAAGTCCAACCCCACACTGACTGCCACTTGTGTAGGTATCAGTGCCGAACACTTTCCCACCCTGCGAAATGCAGGAGGGATTTTGCTATGCCAAGTTTGGAGTTGCTGCACTCTACCTGAAATTCCCCTTGTTGAGGGTTCATGCAGTCAGGGGTGAAGCTGAGCTTCCAGGCCAACACATAGAAGGTATGGAAGGTATATGCTCCTGGGGATGCCTTTCTAGCTCTTTCTGGTGGGAAGGTGGATGAGGAAATCAATCAACATGGATCCTATGATGCCTTTTTAAAAATAGGAGTTTCAATTAAAGAAATACATGCTTTAGGAAAGGTTAACAGACCCAAGCACTGCTTAAAAACTGAAAAAAATAGAAACACTTGCAAAACACTTTGTAAGTGTTTGTAAAATGCTTTGTAAGTCAGAAAATGAAAAAGAAAATTACATTAAAAACTTAATAAAAATATTATTGATTTCCTTACTAATGTAAGGAAATTCCAATTGGAAAACTATCCGGTGTCAGAGGGGCAGCACTGAATGCTGCTGGATATCTGAGCTCCCAGCTGACAAATGGTTTCTAATTTAGGGCCAAATTAAGCCCCCATTTATGCTAGCATGTGTCCCCAGGAATTCTTTTCACTTCATCAGGGTACTTGAGTCTTACCCCTGTGTAGCTGAGACCATAAATGAGCCCTTATGAAGCTTTTTCTACTGAGAATTCTTTCAGAGCCTCATCATTATTTAAGTTCTTTCCTGAATAATGAACAGGCAGTCACAGTAGGCAGAAAAGACTGACGGGCATGGATGTGCTGTTATAAAACCATGAATTGTCCTAAAACTTGATGATTCTGACTCTATTACAGATAACACTCTTAAAATTAGTCCTTACTGTTTACTTTCCACATTTAAGTCCAATAAACACTGGGATTCCAGAAACTGCACATTGTTAAGGAGTTGAATGGACCTGATTACAACATGTATCACTTTGTTATTCATGTGGAAGCTTTTCAAAATGCTCTTTCAGAATGGACTTCTTTCCTAGCCTGGGCAGGACAGGACTTTACAGCCGGACATTTTGTGGCGTAGGAGAAATGTTGTGTGTGAGTGTGACCTTCAAGCAGTCGCCGTTACGGGCACGTCTCTCGTGGGTGCCATGATAAATGATGTTATGCTGGCTAATTAAATCAATGCACCTCATTAATGCCTTGCAGCTTCTGAATTTCTTGTCACTCTCTAGTCCCATGGAACACTTTCCGTATCTGCTCTTCTCAGGCTGACATGCAATTTTTTTTCACTTCTCTCTCTGCAGAGATACAGCAATTCCAGTACTCTCCATCTCAAAGTAAGTTTGAGAAGTATATTTAGTACATCCAGTAAGAGAATAGTTTAAAGGTAGCCAGTAGCACCTTCTGTTTCCTCATTAAATTTATTTTCCCCATTTCACAAAATGAAGACCCTTCTGTGTCTTTTGGACTTAAGTTATAAGCTAAACAATGGAAATAACTTTTTTTATTATTATTTAATGTGTTGGGAATTGTGTTAATGCAGGGAGAGAACAGCTGCTGAGAGATGTTACATGAAAGAATGTAAAAACTCCTACAAGGATTTTCACTCTCTTGCAGCACCGACAAGGATCTGAGTTAGGAATATGGCTCACAATATTGTCCCCATACCTATTGTGTGTCTGTCCCTGTGCTTGCACATAATAGGAAGCCTTTTTCTGATCCCTTCTTGACTTTTGCCATCTATTAAATACATACCAAAAAGAACCTTTCCCCAAAAATCTCCCCGTTTTTCCACGAAACTAGTAGCCTAAATATCTATTGGAATATGTTAATTCTCTTGGCTATTCTTCCCTTTTTTGCCCCTCCCAGTAAATCATGTTTTCAATATCACCTCAGGATGGAAACAAAAATCATTTGGGGTTGTGTTACTTTAAAAATTATTTTCTCCTTTCTCTTCAATCTTTATTTACAGTTTTTTTCACAGGCAATAAAAGGGAAGATGAGGGAAGGAATTTCTTCAGTTAAGCATTTCTCTGGGAGAACGTGGAAGAAGCACATTACTACAACAGCTAAAGGAGCAAGAAGAAACAGAAAAGAGCAACTGCCGATGTTTTAGCCAAGCCTAGCAGCAGCCCATGTCTGAATTGCTTGTTATAATTCAAGTGCATGTTTTAACAGGAGTAAAACTACATTGGTTTGAATGCACTGAATACCAGTAATCTCCAAACTCCCAAACAGAGAGCCTCCTGGCTGTGGGCAAACACCAGCCTTGACTGCTTGTATAACTGCATTTGATCGTCACACACTAATGCCTTTACACATGGACTTGCGCCCATCCCTGCAGCATGCCAGGATACGGGAACACAGCCTGGCTCCTCCCTGAGACTGCTTGATTGTAATGAGACAAAGGAAGGATTCTGGAGTAGAACCTGGGCCAAAATATCCCTGCACCACTAGACCCATTAACTCCAGACCCCATAGCTGTGCTGCAAATGGGAAGGGAAAGGTGAGAAATAGACAACCTGGCCTTAGATACATTAGGCTGGAGTGCTGCCAGGGGAAAACACTGGGATGACTACACCCACAGCATCTTACTTAAAGGTTTTCCCAGGAAGCCTTTTGCAGGTCACTGAAATCTGCTTTCTGCTGACCACAGAGCTCTTATGCAGGACTTGTCCTGCCTTTTTTGCCCTATCTATAGTAGGTATGTTAGTAAAGGCCTTGGATATAAAAGAATTCCTCGGGTTGTGTTGTTTCATCTACCACTAACCTGTCACATCATGGTTTGTCCTGCAAGAATCCGGGCTGCATTCTGAAATCCAGCTCATTATTCAGAGGTGATACAACAGCTTTCGCCTGTCCTGTTTCTGCAGCTAATAGAGCTGTCAGCTCCACTGTCATTCCTTGTCCTCCCATCCAGAAACATACAGAACGCCTTAAAGGAAACAGGTCATCCTGAGACTGACTCTTGAAAAAAAATTGACCCTTGTTCAAGTGTACATACAAAATAGCTTGGACTTTTCCCTTCAATTGTTATTTGTATTTGCCTCTTGTTCCACAGAGAGTTAATGTGGATTGAAAATATGACATTTTTCAGGAAAATATCTGTTACAGGTGCCAAAGGCTGTTCTGTTGTCAATGCTTTGTGATATTTTCATGGCATGTTTGGAAGAAAGACTTTCCTCTCTGTCTCCTTCATTTGCCTTAAGCCCAGCATTACCATCTCATTCAAGAGATGATAATGACTGTGTTCACTTGTTGCACTGGATGTTTGTGCCAAGGGTATTTATGAATGTTCTAGCTCATTTTAAATTCAAACTTCAGTGCCTGGAGACACTTTCCTATGAAAAGCAATTGAGTCACCATAGCAGGGAAGGAGAGGTTCAGCAGGTAAAGTGGCACTCAGTCAAGAAGGTGCTTGTTGGCTAGTAAAGTACAGGGGATGACAGCTGCTCTGACAAAGTGACATTTGCATCTCCAGAGAAGTGAGACTTCTTAATTTAACTAGAGAAGTGTCAAGATCATCTGCTGAGTAAGTTAAAAGGAAGTAAGTTTCAGATAGAAAGACAGAAAGTTTCTAGAGGAAAAAATAAATCTGCTCAGAGCCCCTGGAAAGAAGATTAGTTACAGATGGTGGCATGGAGGAAAGGTTTTTCTCTAACAAGTGCAGCCTGTGACACATGGCATGCAGGGAGACAGTGTCCCTGACATATCAGAAGACTACCTGCAGCAAATAAGAAGGATATGGAGTAAAAAGGACCTTTTATATTTTTATTTGTAAATAGGCTGATTATAGCCTTCTTTATTATGCCTTAAAACCCTTGTTACTGCAGTGTCTATTTTGGATGCTGTAAATAAATGTTCCCACTTGGATTTTGCTTTAACTCAGATGGAGTTAAAGTACTTGATTAAAAACAAGAGGTTCCTTGCTGAAGGCTGCCACAGCCCTAATAGGCAACTGGGGATGTGGTCACCTAGAGGTGAGGAGGTGAAGCCACCTCTTCCCACAATGAGGGCTCTTGACGGGATGCTGGTGAGCATACCTGAATCTCGGTGATCCTGTGGGAATTTGTCACCCATGCACTTGAGTCATGCTGTGTTTTTATTCCTCTTTAAAAGAGTGAACACTCATGATAAGAGTGAGCTTACTTTTCTCCATTTCTTTCTTTGTCCATGAGCAGCTCCTGCTTTGCTGGGGGTACAAGCAGTTCACCAGCAATTGTGTCAGAACATTTGCTAGCATCTTACTCTGACTTCTAAATCGTAGAGCAGCAAAGGGAATTACTGCTGCCATCTCCAAAGCAAGGCAACAAAGGCATAGATGTAATAACGCATGCACCTAAGTATTTACCCAGTTTGTTTTCACATTCCTCTTTTTGTTTTCCCAAGCAAAAAGCAGCACTCCCTAGCAACCATTTTAAGGCTGAGGGCGCAGTGAAAGCAAGCTTGACAAATGAAAGTGAAATGCTGTGGCATGTGGGACTGGTGGAGCAGCCCCGTGGAATTATCAAGCCCACATTGTGCATAGCCCCACTGGGCTGCATCCCTGGGGGTTACAGGGATGGGAAAAATGCAAGCAGCCACCTAAGCTGGCAAGCAGGAGGTGCTTAGGAGAAAGGCTCCTGTGTCTTAGCAACTCAAAATCCTTTCCCAGAGTTAAGTGCTGTGCTTTTTTCTCTCTTTTTTTTTCCTTAAAGAAAGTGGCAGTGAACATTAGGCTTACTTCTTAACAGGAGTGGAGAAATGAAAGTCTCAGTTTTAAATGCTGACGAAGTGGGCAGGGCACTTACCTGGGCTGCTAGGAAGCACAGATTCAGATCCTAAGGAGATCTGACCATCAGCGTGTCGTGAAGGGACTCATCACCAGGATGGGGCGTCTGAGACAGGACTCTGCCTAGTGGTGGCATCTAAAGACTCAGTGCCAGCCATGTAGTCCTGCCCTCTTCTCCATGCCAGCTGTGATGGCTTTCTGCCCACACAGCACACTGCTACAATGCACAAAGCAGGAGACATTCACCTTGGTTTTGTGGCTTTAGTTTCTCCTGGAAGGGGAGAAAAAAGGAAGACACAGGTGCTGAAGAGCAGGACCTTGTTCCTTGAGTACCAATGACTGACTGGACGGACCTGGTTGCACCACTTAGGATCTCACCTGTCAAAGCTGCTCACTCAACATCTCACGGAACTGTAAAATGTACCCTGAACTTGATAAAGACTCCTTAGCCCATAGCTGAAATGCTCATCTATAAAAGGTGAGACATGGGCTTTCTTCTCTTGCCATGTATTTCCCACTGTATTTTTTTTTTCACTTGAAATCATACTGAGCGCATTTCAGTTGCATATCTGTCATATGCAGTAAAACTGAGATTCTGCAGTCTTAAATAACTGGCCAGGGCTCTCAAGCAGAGAAATGTAGGATTGATTGTGTTTTGATTCACATTGTGTAATCTTCGGTTAGTACGTAAACCAGGGCAGCTGAGCACTCCCTTCCAAACTCAATAACATGTATAATTTTGAGGGACTTTAGCAAATGTCCTAGTTGCCTGCCCATGGCGTGGCTTCCCATATCACTCATGAGTACTGAGCTTGATAACAGATAGCTAGAAGTCTTCATATTCTCATTTGTCATTTTGTGCTCCAGTTGATTCTACTAGCAACAAATGTTATTGGAAATGTATCAGCCCTTGGAGGAGATGCATAGGAAAATAATAAGGTGAAGTAAGTGTCAAATGTCTAGCCAAGATGATATTAATACCAATCTCCACTAAATAAACTGTCAAACCTGTCAGTGTGACCATCAGGCAGGGAAGTTAAAAGGTAAAAAAGCAATCAGTGTAGCTGACTTTTAAGTATATCTTCCAGTTCTTATCAAAAATGGTTGTCATCATTTTTGGGGATCTTTATAGCAGAAAATAAAGAGGCTGTATAAACGCCAGATTTTTTTTCTACAGAGATTTTTTATTGCCAGTGAAAACTTGCTGTTGCCCAGATCCAGTAGTGTTGGTAGAGGCTGAGCATTAGAGAACCATATTCTATCCCCCCCCATGCACTGTTTAGAAACTTGAGTGATTCAAAACATCCACTGTCTGGTGTCCATGGTCATGGCATATTAGATAGGCAATGACTAAAATAATTTGAGTTTCTATGACAGGCATCCATAGCAGGATGTTTGAATTCAGCCCTAAATCTTTTTGATGGTTTTGAAATCCTTACAGGACATCCAGTTTGTTACTTTTTTTGGACTGGAAAAAAATTTTGAAGTTTTATAGTAATACATGCTTTTAAACTAATTTTAAAGTAGTATATGGTAGAACTATGTAGGACTAACTTGTCTAGTCACTGAGCCTGAAAATATTAATATGCACAAGGGTAATAAATCCAACTTAGTTACTTTGCTTTGAAGAGGATAATTGAGCCCATTAAAAGCCTAGTCCTCGTGATTTCAGTTACCTTGTTTCTTACTTACTCAACTTAGTCCTACTAAACTTGCCCAAAATTACATGGTAGCACTCAGATATTCCACAACTGACTGTTCTCCATCAAGGCACAGTCCTGATTTGTTACTAAACCAATGCTTATTTTATTTCCTCATTGTTTGTTCTGTTTCTTTAAAGGTTCTGCAGTTGAAATAATAATACTTTATTGGTGCTGGCATTGAAGGGAAATAGGCAGATTTTAAACGATCAGTTACTGAAGCAGCATAAACTCTGCTTCAGGACATACGACTTGGATATGAGCAAATAAGTTACTCTATAGCAGCCAAATTTAGGATTTTAGGAACTTCCTTTTGAAGCAATGTGTTCTGGCTTCCGTTGGAAACAAGACATATGACAGTTCTCATACAGCATAGGAAAGCTTGTGCTCCTTAACAAAAGAGAGTTCATCCTCCAAAACAAACATTATCCGAGGTAACTTAGGGGCTCCATGTATTTCTGCACTTGATTCACTACAACATATATATCTTATATATGCTATAAATCTTATACATGCCATATATGTTTGTATATATATATTCTATTTAAGTTACATATGTTAGCATATATAAAACTGTGCAAGAGTTAGTAGATTCCACTCATATTAGATAGTGAAACATCAGCTGATATTGTCTGTATATTTAGGTTCAAAGGACTTGGCAGAAACAGAGATAGTCTGGAGCATAATGTAGTCAAGTTCTATTTGTTTTTGGTAAGGTGACTCCAAATCATATTAGAGACTGGGTGGCAGCTTCTGAGGCAGTCACAGTAATGATAGTTTTATCAGCACTCATTCACCATTTTCAAGAACAAAGGTTAATAAACAGGAGATAGAATATTTATTCTAATATAGATCCCTGGGGTACTAAGTCATCTTTAATGAGAAATGAGGTAATTACCAGTTCTGTCACCTTTCGTCTCTCAAATACACTTGAAACTGCTTAATATGAGGTCCATGTTGCTCAATAGAAAATAAAGACTTAGAATTATTGTAAAGCATTTTAGTATTACTATATTAATATAAAGACAGTGAAGCTGGAATATCAAAGTATATATTTCAAGGCAATTTGGATGCCTTTCTTAAATCAGAATGGAATGAGATGTCAGGACAAAAAAAAATATCAGTTGTTCTGGTCTGTCATCACCATAATCATCACAGACTCAACTCCTCAAGTTAGAGGTATTTTGGGCTTGAAATGGAAAACACAGTGAAGGAATTGGACTGGGACAAATTTTGGAAGGATGCATTTCTATATTTGCATCACCTGCCTTATATGCAAAAACTTGTGGAGAGTGACATGAGATCGGCTAGGACGAAAAAAGTCACAAAAGTAATGTGTGAGAAGAAAGAACGAGGAACAACTGCAATTAAAGGAAATACAGACTTCTGGAAGGCTGTAAGGGTAATTTTCACTTGCTTTACTATATTTTCTGGATGAAAGGTTCTTGAAGTGGATTTAAGTGCCTGTCCCTTCTTGCAATGTCAGAGCGGTGGAAAGGAGACATGATGTAGGTTAGAACCACGTTCTGCAGAATTAGGTTATGGAAAGATAATTGCACAAACAGACTTCATCCATATGCTGTGTGGGGCAGGCAGGACTAAAATGGTTCAGGTCACACAAGGCAAAATAAATAGTGGCTCTCAGGGCCCTGGTGGGCCAGGGACATGGCCTTCTGGAGCACAGTCTCCTCCCTCCATCTCTGCACTGGGGTGCTGCTTGGAGAGAGCCCAAGCAGCAGAGATATGGGCTTGCTGGAACCTGGCTGCTCCCCACGGCAGAGCTGGGAGTGGACCCCAGCTTTGGCTTCCCCAGCAGGCAAGGTGGGTCAGGGGGATAAAGACGACAAAAAAGTGGGTGGAGTGGCTGATAAGCCAGATGTTGGTGCCACCATTTGGAAGGACCTCAACAGGCTGGAGAAATGGGCTGACAGGAACATCGTGAGGTTCAACACAGGGAAGTGCAAAGTCCTGGGTGGAGAGGCAAGGGTGCTGGAGGGATGGCCAGAGGACACAGAGGGCTGAAGAGGAGGGGAGAAACAGCACACATAACATCCAGTTAAGGAAGGGCATCTGGCTGAAGATTTGGGGAAAAGGCAACTAGCAGGCTCCCGTCTTTGGAAGAGGAGTAAACATGACTGTGAGAAGAAGCTGTGAAAATGTCTTGGGTGGCAACAACAAGAAAGGTCTGGATGGTGGCTCTACTATTGCCTGTCAGTGGCCAGCCCTATATCTTTTACAAAGGCGTTGTGGGGATCAGTGACTTTCTCAGCCCCCATGTCCCTGGCCCCTGGGAAGGAGACTTGCAAAGGGAGCAATGGGGACATAGAGCAAAAATTCAGGTGTATACCCACAAAGAAGTTGTGTTGTGTGCACTTCCACACCACCACCACCCACTCACCCCTCCCCAGGCTGCTCCCACTTTTCTTCAGGTAAACATTTATTTAGCTTTAAAAAGTTACTGGCAGATGGCTGATGAGGTTGTTCCCAGGTTATAGTTGCTAAGCCAGCTCCAGGCTTGGTTCATTACCAGGTAATTATGGCTTTGCATCTTCTTGTTTGCTATTCAATAATTGTCCTCTTCAGTGAAAGTGCCTATTGACCTGAATAAAATATAATTGTGTCTCCCATCGACTTTCAACTTTTTAAAAGCATTTCTCTGTTGAATTGGTTTTCTCCAATAATGCTCATGTTTGTCATGAATTTCCCTGACAACATAACAGTATGGAAATAAGCATTTGTACTAATCCTTTCTGCTTCAGTTCTAATATGCAATAGTCATTTTTATATCAACAGTCACAGTCTTGAATTCCCTTCAGTGTAGAGGTGAATCTGCTCCTCAGCATCACTAGTGCATCTCATCTTCTGTGTGTCACGACTTCTCAGAGCTCCTTATCCCATAAGGGGGAAGGTGCTGAGGCATCTGCAATAGGTTGGCACCTACTTTAGGCCTCTTCCATGAAGACAGCTTCCAGAAGTGCTAGCACTAGTAAATCCACTTAAAGGCACTGGGAACTTGCAGACTCTAATCCATCCACTTTCCTTTCTCATTTGAAGGTTTGGAAAGCTCCCAAACCATGAAAAGCTTGGGAGCATATTGCTCCTTCCCTCCTTGTGGTGCAGTAACTCGGGAGTAATTGGGGAATTTGCTTCCAGGTGGCCAGGGAAATGCCACAGCAAACTCCCAGTTAACTTCTTGATTTAGTACCTTCTCCATACTGAAAAATCAGCAAGTTTGTTTAAAACTGTGTGGTACACTCTGCACAACTAACTACTGCTGTCAGTGATCCCTTAAGAAAACTGCACACAGCACATCTGAGTGTAATTTGAAGTGGTAGGTTTGTTACCCCAATATGCAGGAGAAAATTTTCAAGACTACTCCATGAAAGTTTAGCTGCTTTGTTACAATTAATTAATCAATTAATTAATTTCTCAATTTACTTTCAGGTTCATGTGATTTTAGTGCAGCAGAATCATTTACATGTTGAGAAGTTGAGAACATAAACATAAAATGAAAATCACTTTTTTCCCAAGCCCTATGATTTTAGTTTTGTTTAAAAGACTAGAAATAGTTTCTGCTAAGAACAAGTTACAAAAAAACCCAACGCATTTGGTCAAAATATTTTTTAAAATTTGCAGGATGGTAACTGGGTGCAGGAACTTAAATATTTCCTTTCAAATTCCAACATATGCTTGTTCCACTTGGAAGGCCTCTGTAAACAGTCCCAATTACTGCTAATTGATTTAAAATCTCAGAACTCAGTAGGAAATCACAGATGTTAACTTCCCAGCAATGCACTAGAACTTCCTGAGTTTCTCACAAAAAGATTTGGTGTAATTGCAAGATATCTTTTTGAGGTATGGGGCTTATATAAATCTGTTCCGGTGAGAGCTGTTACATGGAAAGCATTGATGTTAAGCTTGTAAGTCTGTTAAGGAAAATAACTTTATACTTGTTTTGAGACCTTCACCCTGTAAAACACTGAAAAAAACCTCTAATGCTTTTGTACTGCAAAGACGAGAGAAACTCCTTTTTTGGATGCCCATGAAAGATTTCAGAACTGTTTAAAAAGAAAGCTGACCATTTTCTTGAAAAGCTGAAAAAAGATGTGGCAGAAAGACATAAAAAAAATCTAGTCAGCAGAAAATAGGTCTCCTGAACTGATATGCAATGCTGAAGCTTAAGTTATAGGACAGAGAACAGAGGGAAAATGTTCTAGAAGTATTTGACTAAAAAAGGGTAAAAGTTGTCTATGAACTTACACAATGGACGTAAGTACATAAGCAGGATGCAATACCCACTTAAATGTAAATGGAGACAAGCTTCAGCAACCAAATTGCTTCTAGAATTAAAATGACCCTGCTCCCTTCCTCATCCATAGATATGACCTACAGACGTTATCTGCTGGCTAATCCTCATTTTCATTTCCCTTCCTATGACAGTTATGATGAAGTTCTCTGTAGGAGAAGTGATTTTCCTGAAAGTTAAAGAAAAATTTAAAAAATTATAGCACTAGTCACATAAATTCTTTAATATCATTAAGAATTCAGTAATATCCCAAGCTGATGGGGATATCATCTTGCAGCAAGATGAAGTGCTGCAGATCAGTTACTGGCAGATTGCCCAGCAGGTGAATTGGGAGCTCAGCTTGTGTGGCTTAAAGTTCTGAGGCATCTCTGAGCTGCAGATTATATTTTTGCTGGGGATTCAAGACCTTCAGACTTGGTGGCTCTGGTGCAGTGTGGACTAAAAGCAGCAGATGCCCGAAGATAGTGAGCTGGATAAAGCTGCAAATTAGAAATCAGGAGAATTGGGGACTTCTATGTGACTGCCGTTTGCCCATGCCTCTGCATCCTGTTTGTAAAACAAAAGCACTGTCTGTCCCCTGTGAAGCTTTCTGAATCCATTAGAATGAGCTGTATGTCAGGAACATGCTACTCACAGAGCCTCTGTGGGTTCCAGGCACGGCTCCCAACTCAGAAATTGACAGAGGACGAATCCCTTTCCTAGGGAGAAACAACAGCACAAAGGAAATTAAAGTGGCCACCCTTCCACGGCTCAGGTCCTGTTTATGTCTGTACAAGTCCATCTGTCTGGTAGAGGAGTCTGTCCCCAGGTGCACTGGCCAGAAACGAGCAGCCTAGTGGGCAGATCGCCACTTGAGAAATGCACTCTGGCCTCCAGTTAAAAGGACACTGCCTGGCTATGCTGGCAAGGATTAGGGGATGCTCTCTCCCTACAACTACCTGCCAGCCCATTCCAGGGCACAAAGCTTGCTCTGCCTCTCGCCCCCGCCCCATTCTCTCTGAAACCCGAGAGTAACAAAGCATCAGTTAACGATCATCTTCCGGGCCATACAGGGTCAGTAAGTTGTGGAGCACTTTGTGGGTCATCCAGCTACAAGAACGCACCTCAAGACTGGGCCAGCATCCACCAGTTCCCTCAGCCTGGCAGGGGGACAGCCTTTGTAAAGCAGGATCATGAGTAAGGGCTATTAACAATGCCATCATCCTCTTCCAGCTTGCTCCTCAGCATTTGCTCCTCAGCTTTTGCTCCTTGGCAAGTCTGCCAGTCTTATGGGCAAGGCCCCTGGTTTACTCTGCAGCCTGTTCCAAAGGTGTTGCCTGGACTGGAAGAATCCCTCAGCCTCCATCTCTACTGTGCTCCATTACTGACGTATGCTTTATATTGTGACTTTCTTAGATTATAATTTTAGGTTTGTGAACTGAATGAGATCCACTGTGTGTGTTGCCTTCTTATCCATGCTCTTAAAAATACAGATGAGAAAGCAAAGATGGACAATACTTACCAGCCTGAGATTCCGAAGTAACATATTTGCCTCTGTTGTTCCGCGAACATTTCAGAACTGTTATCCTGCTGCTCTTTTAATGAGATTGCACTGGGGAAAAAAGGAGCGGGAAGCAGGCACGGTGAATGTGCCTAGCAAATCTCTAAATGCCTGAGCAGTGATGATAATGCTAGCATGGGTTTATTGCTCTGCGTTTTAGAAACACATTTTAAAAACTTCCAATTTTACTAGGCATTTATTTGCATACAGGCATTTCTGCATCTACTTTTTGTAATTTTATTGCCACTGTAATAGAGATTTGGAAATCGAATGCACTTCACTATATTTCAAGGCTCTTCCTATGCTACTGGGTGATATCTGATTTATGAAAAGAAGGCCCTATTTGCCCTACCCACTGTGTATCTGATGGAAAAACAGTAAATTGAGATTAGTATATCCATTCCTTGTGCATGTGGATGGATATAAGGGAGATGCAGGTTTCAGTTTCATAGAGATTTTTCCTCTTGCCTTGTGTAAGGTTGAAGCATATTATTGAGTTTCTTTCATCTTTACTCCTCCAGTCTCATGCTGGGTGCTGATAATGGCATGGTAGGTTTATTTGCTATAGAGTCTTCTTTGAGACTGTTTCAATTGCACCTTAGTCCTTTGAACCTGTCTGTCAGTTCTAACTTCAAATTAAACAGATGGGATGGGAAGGGAGGAGCTGGCCTCCCTTTCTCCACTGAACTGGCTACTGTCATTATACAGCTTCCTTGCAGACTTCCTGACAGTCCTAGCTCTGTTTTTTAGAAAATTTATTTCCAGTCAGTATGTTTTCACTAATTGGAGGCATTATTCTTAGAAGCAACTCAGCTCTAATTATTTCTCTAAGTTATATGTCCATTTTAACTTGAAAGTGGCACTTGAGGTCAAATCCTCTCCCCCACCGCTTCCCCAGAAGCCTACTGTAGGAGGTATTGAGGTGGTCTCTGTGGAAAAACATAGGCATTCTGGGATTAAATTGGTATATGAGAAGGGAAAGATTTTGTTTTCCATCCTTGCCAGCCTCCTCTGGGAGCAGCAATATTTGGTGCTGAGCCGCAGCCTACAAGAGGACTCTCTTCTCAATTTATTTTTGGTTACTGTACACAAGTGGATATAATTTCATTACCCATTTTGCCTTAAGTCAAACTCTGATTACCTGACTTGAAATGTTATTGTGTGGTTACTGAAAGAGTTATTTTTAAAATCATATTTAAGCACTGGAAAGAGAGCTGAACAAGCTGCAAAGAGAATATTATGCTGCTAAAAAGTTAAGAAGGGTGTTGATTGAAGATAATGTCTTGTAGAAAACTGGATAGACTAAAAAATAACCCTGCTACATCTGGATACTGTTTTTTTTCATGGCATTAGATAGCTATTACAGAACTCTATGCTGTCTTTCCCGCTGGGAAACAAGAGCTAAAAGAAGCAAATTTTTAGCTATTTTTGCATTTCATTAACAAACGGTCTTACTTGAAAATGCAGTTCTCTAGATCTTGGCAGTAGTGAGATGCCTGCAGGCAGGAGCATAAGTCTCCTCTCGAAGATCTGTGTGGATGGATATTAAACCCATGAAATTCTAAGCATACCTGGCCATGTACTGTAGGATGAGTGCTGGTAATGATGCTGCTCAAAATACTCTCCGTGAGAACTGTACAATTTCAGGGCCGCGCAGCAAACTGCAGTCTCCTATTGTCAGACTTGCTGACTGTCTTCCAGATGAGCCCAGTACTAAAGAAAAAGTAATATCCAGCTTATTTTCAAACTCCTGTAGCTCCTTAGGCCTTGCAACAGTATTATTCTCAACTCTGAGAATGATTTTAAGCTACCCTTAAGATACCAGTGGCTGAAAGTAATCATGTAAACATTGTTATACACCTTTCTTTCTCCCAATTACTTGCAAGGCATACAGTTATTGTAAGCAGGGAGTGGGTGCCGGGTTGTTCATATCCCCTGGTGCATGTCTTGGGGTGGTCCAGGGTCACATCCCGGCACTGCTGCTGGGGGGAACATGGCATTAGAGGAGCACACCCGTGGATCCTGCTCTTCTGCAGATGTTTCTAATATTAGATTTGTGTTATTGATCTCTGCTCTCCCTGGAGCCTGGAAAGAGCCTCCTGCAAGAAGGTAATGAGGAAAGTAAGGCAAAACCTAAAGAACTAACTTGTGTTTGCCATTGAAGAGCACCACAAAATGCTTGCTGTGCAGCTCAGCTCATCTGCAGGAGTGATGAAAATCACACTGGCATGGGTGTTATGCAACAGTTATGTCTTTGTTTTTCCTCTTAAAATGAACAAATTTGGATTATAGAGAAACACATGAGATTCTGAGGCATTGTGCTTACCGAATTTCTCCCCAAATGTGTACAAGTTTAATGGAATATATCCCTCAGGCAAACTTGCATCATCCAGTGATGCAAAGGTCTATTAAAGTTTAAGTTTACACTACCAGTCTAAAAGCAGAAGTTTATGAAAGGCCACTGAAAGCAAGAATGGTGTTCACCGACAATACTGTAATTAAATATTAAAAGTCATGTTCTAGGCTTGAGTGACTCCAGCGTGTGCCCTTGTCACCACCAGTCCTGCATGAGCACAGTGCCACACGTAACAGCGTGCACAAGCAAGCAGGCAAGGAGACCACACTGGAGACTTGCAAGGTGTCAGCCTGAGCTGTGTAGTTTGGTGCTTCCAGCCTGCGGCCACAGTGTGAGGATGCAGAGGACATCACGGCTCACATTTCTGTCCAGGCTATTAAGTCCCTGCTGTTGCTGATGCAGCAGTACTCATACTGGATAGTGCACATCAGAAATCTTGGGTTTTTTAGTGTTAAATTGTCAGAAACCTCTTTAACTTTTGACTAAGCCTTGGTTGGTGTTAGTCCAGCTCTCCTGGAGTCAAGAGAAAACACTGTCTCTAAAGAGTTCAGGTGAATTCAGAAGTGAATTAACCTCTCCGGGACTGTGAAGAGACTTCCTTGGACTTTGGGTCATGGGATGGTGTGTCTGGCTCTGAGCTCCTAATACTGGACTCAAAATGATACAGGGGGTTGACATGATATGAACTCACCCTATGGATTCAGATTTGTTCCAGAAAAGTTGGATGGGCTAACTTTGTACTGAGAAGCTTTACGCAAGATCAGGTTTCAGCTGTCCTCTGCAGCCACTGCTCCTGATTCCATAAAATTGGAATAAATCCCTTGCTGTTTGCGGAGGTTATTCAACAGAAATGTGACCATCTGCCTGTGCCTGCTCTGGATCTTCTTTGTACTGCTGAGTAACCTGATAGCACATTGATAAGCACTAGTGATCTCAGAGGTATGAGCCTGAGATTAAAAAACATCTTGAAATAGTTAAATATTTCCCTTAGCACTAGCTTGACTCCTATTGTTTCAGATATCCACTTGAAAAAGGCTGGGGGAGCATTAAAAACTAAAGGGAAAGAGTCAACCCATCTTTCCTCTGTGTGTTTATCTTGTGTGTTTGTGAGAAAATGATGCCTTGTACCTTCCTCTCTTCTCCTTGATACACAGATGAATCATTAAGACTCTGCTAATAAAGGCCATCTAGGTTGCCTGCGCAATTTCCTATGGATTTAACAAAGGGATAAATTCAATCAAGCATCCGTGGGTTTGCTGACCAACGTCAACTGCAAGCAAAAGGCAGCAACAGTGTTCTGCCCAAAAGCAACCATAGATTTTTAATCCATTATTGAAAGTGCAGTATTTTACAGTGCTATGTTATCTATCCTCCGCCAAAGGTGTCTCTAACAGACACATTACAGTCCTGCTGTCTGTTACCTACCTCTAATTCTTACAGAGCACTGAAATTTAGAATGCTACATTAAGCTTGATTCATTACCACTCTCCTTAGTTCACTCACAGCAGTCCTGTTTGTGTCAACAAAACTTCATGAGAAGCATTGCCTGTTACCCCGAGGGGGACTGATGGCTGTGTTCCCAGGACCATGGTCCTGTTTTCCTAAATAAGATTTTATCTACCTACAGCTATTTCAGCTTTCTCTTGGTTCCTTTGTGCTGATATAAGTTCAAAATTGTAGTAAGAATTTTCCAGTAGCTTTTTCTGTTCGGGCTGTTACTAGGACAAAGATAAAATATTCCTGTGTCTTTTTCTAATGAATATTCCAAGTTTTCAATTCATTATGATGTGATTTACCTAATGCTAATGGGAGGAAAAGGAACACCAGATGACGTGATGCTGCAAAGCTGAGCCTGATTTAGCAGAGCAAGCAAGAGATAGGCTCTGGCAGAAACAGCTTTTCACATACCCAGGCACCCCCATTAACTGAGACCTGCCCCTCTTGTCTGTTCCATGGCTTAGTGATGCTCCTTCCAGCTGGCCCCAGCAGTGAGCTTTGGGCACTGGCTTGCCTCCAGCCCATGATGGTGCCGGCTCAGATGCTATGCGGTGTCGGACACCCATGTGACAGTGCTGCCCTTGTCACAAGCCCTGAGGGCCATTATAGCCATGGGCCAGCACTGGCCACCAGTTCCTCTGGCCATGCTGATATTCTGCTATCCCTCTGTGATTATTCCGGAGGTGCTGTCCCATCTGGTGTTGGTCCATGGCCCACTTAAGGCTCATGCCAATGTCTGCATTGCCCTGTCATCTGTGGGTCACCACACTCAGCCTGTTTGTGTCAGCTCTTGGCCTGTGTGAGAGCACAATACTTGTATGTCACCTAAAATTGTGGAGAGGAGCTTCCTGCAGTTAAGCTTTGCATCTTTTGGGACCCTGGGCCTAAGTGTCTCCTTTTTGATTAAATACAGAACTGATGAAGCACACACACACACACACATATGTATATATATCTCTGTGTGTGTGTGTGTGTATGTTCAAACTGGCTGTTGTATTTCAACAGAACAGACAGACAGAAAAACCCCCAAAACCAAAGACAAGTAAACATCTCCTCCTTCAAATCTCTGACACATTGCCATTTCCTTTAATTCCTGTTCACATTTCCCTTCTTGCAGTTGCAGGGACCCTTCTGCTTGACTGGATGAGTGCAAGGCTCTCACACATTCTGGGGCAGGGACACACACTGCACCTGCCATCCTTGGCAGACCTTGACTCTGTTGTGCAGAGAGAGGCCAGGGCATGGATGGCCACCTGGGTCCTCACGGGTATGTTCCTGGCATCCACTGGAAGTCCTTCTAAACTCAGAAATTTGTGGTGGCCAGTTAGGGAGTCCATAAGACTGGTCTGTCTGTTGGCCAAAAAGAGAAAGCATACGAAATGTGTTTGTGTAAAAAAATATAAAGGGAGAAACAACTGAGAAAGAGCTTCAGAAACAAATCCTGTTTCTTGAGTGTGTTTAAGGAGCAGCTGGCTGCAAATGATAATTATCCTCTTTTTAGGAACAATAAATTAAAGCAGAGGGAGATAAAGGCAAAGACCTAGCTGATAATTTATAAAGGCTTGTAATCACTGTAATTAAAGATATATTAGAAACCTATAACTACAGTATGAAGCTGATTTAAAATGGCAGTTGCTTTCTTTCTAATGATGACTGTTATTTGACAAAGTTCAATTAACAATGTTTATATTAAAGGGTACTCAGTGCATGCTTGCTGCCTGAACTTGTCAGATTGGGTAATGACATCCTTTCCAAGAATATCTGCAGACCTTAAAAGGACACTGGGACTTCTGAGTTGGGAGAATACTGAGCAAATTCATGTAACACATTCTAAGTGGGTGCAGGACTGTCCCCAGCAAAAGCAGGCAAGAAAATACAGATTCTAGCTCTCTGTGTATGCCTGCAATACAGAGTTTCAGAGCAAGGGTGATTGTGTTCACTTCAAGAGGTCACTGCCTGTCACACTGCACATTCCCTTCAAAATGATATGACATGGCAAAGCCTTGTTTCCCTTAGTGAGGTGGATAATTAATTGCACAGCACAGTATCAAACTAAAACTTACAGTTTTTTAGAGCTAAGGGCCCCAAACTGGAGATCTGGGAATCCAGACCCTCCCCAAGAACAGCAGCAGGCCCTGGAAGTGCAGTGGTAACATTTCTTGCTCATGAAAAGTAGTCTTAGATCTTCCAACAAATGGTCCTGTTAGCAGCTGTTCAACGGTTAATTATGCCTCACTGTAGATTTCTCCTGTTTCTGCGTGTGCGTGTGAGCACCTACCTTCCTCCTCTCTTCGGAGATACCCAGAGAAGGTCTGTTAAACTATGCATTAGTTGGAAATACAGGCCAGTTTAGTATTCTGAGAAAGCAAGCTAAGCAAGAATAATGTGGCACACTTCTGGAGGCCTCCCAGGATTTGGCAGAAAGAGAGAACTGAACCAGTATTTCAGCTGTGAAAATGAAGAAGGTTTCTAATCATTAATGCCTAAATTCTGCTCAAATGCTTTGCTTAGCTGTTGCATCTAAATGGATTGTTGAAATGTTTGAACAGGAATAAGAGGAGAGCAGACCTCAGGTAGGGTTTGAGTCTTGTTTCTGAAATTTTGGGCTTGATGGAAATTCTCTTAGGTCTGAGTGATTTAGAACACAAACATCCAAAAAATTATTTTTGCTGAGCCTTAGCCACAGATAACAGCCAAACTCCCAAACAGCTGCTCACTTCACCCCCTCCAGCGGGATGGGGGAAGAAAATAGGACTTGACTAGGGGAAAATTACTTTTAATTTATTGCCAATTAAATAGATTAGAGTAGGGAGAAACAAAATTAAAAACATTAAACCGGCACCTTTCCTTCCCTGCTTTTCATGCTCAGCGTCCCTGCTTCACTCATGATCTTTTACCCCCCCCAAGAAATGCAGGGGAGTGGGGAATGGGGGTTTGCTCCTCTCTGCTGCTCCTCCCTTTGCCTGGAAATGTCTGTGCCCCTCCCGCCCTGTGTCTTGATACCCGCACCCAATGTGGTGCCTTTGCAATGAAAGGGCAATTCTGGTGCTTTATTGAACTGAGACCAAGGTCAGAAGTCAGTTTTGGTCTCTTTCCTCATGCTGGTTGGTCACACAGAAAACGAATGGAAGCCCTTGGAAAATGAAAGGCTCACCATGCATGGTTAGATAAGAAGTGGTGCATAGTTAGATGAGGTCAGACGTGCCAGCAATGTCTTGCTTGCCAACAGAGGAAAATAATTAGTAGTGAAACACATATGAAGATGCCAGTGGATATGAAAGAAATGTTAACATGAATGTAAGCAAGGCAGCAAGGCAAGGGTGACTGTGCAGCTCAGTGAGCAAATGGGAATTCATGTGAGAAATGGGACAAAGAGGAACTTTTGTGATTGCCTTATTTCAACCAGCCACCACAATGTGCTGGCATTTCTGAATAGCATTTTCCCAGATAGTTCGATATTGCAAGTACTAAGTATATTTACCTGAATTACATAATTATGCACCATTATACAAGTCAAATAACTGCATTAGAATTAATAAAATTCTATATATGTGCTCTCTTTCTAATGTAATTTCTATCAGAATAACCTAAACACCCACTGAAATACAGAAATAGGCACATTTGGGAATATTTTCCTCCATGTATCCATATGTTTCTATATTTAAATTGCAGCTAATTATGTATATGTACGTGATTTCTTTATTGCTGTGAACAAACAGGAAGAGCTCTGTTAATTTTTCAGGGGAAAAAAGAAATAAGCTGTCAGACTGAAGCGTTTGTTACATTTTCATACAGATGAATAAAGAAAACATTAGTAAGCATCTGTCAAGATTTTTATTTGATGTTTCTCATTTAAACTTGTAATTTAAAGCATGAATAAAATATGAATGGTACAGGTGTGACCTAATGCTCTTTTCACTCTTTTCACCATTTTAGTGCAAATGTGGAATGTACTGAGGGTACAGACGACTCTGAAGACACACAGCCCTTCTCCCTCTCTCTTTGGGGAGAAGTTTTAATAAAAGCAGATAATAATAAAAGAGAACTGCTTTGCTTCCCTTTCCTAAGACTTGTTTGTGAAACAAACCTGTGCTCTTGCTCTTCAGGAGCAGGACAAAGAGCATGTCCAAAGGGATCCATTCCAGTTCTGCAAAATGCAGGTCTTAAGAGCTCTACTGAGTTTGCTACAGTCTCTCCTCTTTACCTCAATGGACAGGGTTTTTCTGAAAATTGGAAGCAGAATCAAAGATGAGATTAGCTGGAGAGTCTGAGAGCAAGTGGGATAGTCAAAGGTAACGTGACCAAAGCACAGGAGCAAGGCCATTTCCTCACCTCCATTTTCACCAGAAGATTCCAAAAAGAGGCTTGCCCAGGCTTCTTCCTTATGGAAAGGAGAGCTGACTCACTCTTAGAGGTTACAGATGTCAAGAGAAGATGTGCTTGTCAAACCACTGAACGTGACATACACTTTCTGGCCATTTTCTAAACTGTGCTAATCTGAGCTCTAAGAGTTTTTCTATCAACTTGGTACAGACTTCAGTATTACACCCCAGAGGACCGGCAAATGCCAAACACTTATTCATAGAAAAAGAAAGCCCATACAAAAAATTCCAATAGTAATGGCCTTGGCAATTATGGACCAGTAATTCTTCATTGAGAAATTATAAAATAACACTTGAAACAATGAAAAATTTCATGGACTGCTCACATGATACTCTTTAAACTAATATTTTCCTATATAAAATAGGAGAGTCACAGCTCTTAAAGAAGGAGGACTTTGAAAAGCTTGAGATGGAGACACAGACCAAGTAAGCCACATAAAAGAGCAGTGCACAGTCTTGCATACCTCTACCAGCTAAATTCCCTTTAAACACAGAATTGGTGGAATAAGTTTGTGAGGAGTGCAATACAGAGAGGGTGACACTACCCTGCCATCCTTCCTGGGCAATACCCACGGGCCAGCACTTTTCCTCCTTTGCACATTGCTCTCAGAAAGTGGTAACAGCAGACACCAGCAGTGCAAATTCATCAACATTTTGGCATGTGGAGAGATGAAGGCATCTCTGAGGAGTCATTCAAAGGGTCTGAACAAGTGCTGAGCCAGCACCTTGATCTGGATACCTTACCCTCTCCTTGATACTAACTGCAGAAACTGTCTGAGTCACCTTCAGAAAATGGGTCTGGAGAACTTTTCATAGACCAGAAAAATCTGGTAGATGATATCTTGACTCTTTCAAGAAAATACAGTGGGCTGTATTTGGATTTATCTTTTTGTTTTAAATACTGTTTATCCTGAATTTACTCTCACATGTGTGATCGAAGTCGTGTAAATAATGACACTTCCACTTGATAGTGGATCAAAGGAAGAACAGAATAACTGCTTCACAATGATTTATTATCTGCATAATTGAATCAGGGCTGTGAACAGAAGTTTGTTGAAAAAAACTCTCTTTTTGGGGTGTGCAGTTAGAAAGGAAGGCAAAATTACCCCAAACCTAAGCAAAATTCTGCCTCCTGTTTAGGAGACAGCTAATTTAATCTTGCTCTAAAAATCCTGCTTTTTCCTCAGTCAGTCTGATGACTTTGACTAAATGCATTTCAAACTTTTAAAGGTTGTTGGGAAAGAAACCAATGGAAAATGAAAGCTTAGGTTGTGTTTGCTAATGCCCACAACATGAGTTGTTCTGTTTGCCACCGTCACCTCCGTACTTATGATCTAAACTCCTATGTATACATATATCTACTATTGCAATAATGTGTCATAGAGGAAACCAGGTTCAATTGAACCATCTCTATTATGGAACACATACAAACCCCGTCAAAAAACAAAACAAAACAAAACAAAACCACACCACATAAACAAAAACAAAAACAAACCACCAAAAGATATCCCTAGCAAAAAAGAGACCATCTTACAAATCTGATGAACTGCCCACATTTAAAATTATTCTACTTGAGGAATTTCATTATAACAGCCAAATTTCAATTACCAGTATTTTTTCACTTTCTGTTTTGAAGAGTGGTTCATGTTGGTGCATGCAATCAAACCCTTGCCATGCTTTAATCCATTAGTGCATGTGAGCTCTCACAGCTAAAGGATGCTTGCTTTAGTTTCTGTGCCATCAAGACACGGCTCATAAGGGAGAGTGACTTGCCTAATCTGCATGGGGATCAAGTGCTTGAATGGAGCAGGTGGAGAGAAAAAAACCACAACCACATGAACTTTTGCTTTGATCCAAAATCTGAGGAAGACATTGATTTTCCTGGCTCTGGAACAGTGACTCAGACCTTGTTTCAGAAGGATTTGAAACGTGCCTTCCTGCATGCCTGATTGAATTCATGAGCCAGAGCAGCTTTCTGAATCCATGCCTAAATTAATATGGCAGGCAAGGAAGTGGAAGTGCTAATTTAAAACAGCCTTGCCTTTGGTCCCTCACAGCTGCCATGCAGAACCACTCTCCAGAAACCCTAAGCAAAGGCAGTCCTGCTTCATGCAGGTTGTGGGTGGTTACCAGGGCACCAAAGAGATGCTGATTCACAGTGATCTTTCCAGGCTGTCATGTAATGCTGATGGTGCAGAAGAGCTCGTTTCAGTGTTTTCATCTTGAAGAAAACTTCCCTTTTAGCACAAATGTAATAGAATATATGTGACAGGTCTATTTCTCACATTTGTGTGGGGTTATGATTCCTGTCATTAGCGTGATTACACTTGTTATGTGTACAGAGAGCAGCAGTGTTTGTTTTCTCATGTATCTAAAACATCAGGATGATGCTTATATGCTGCATCCTAAATATCAAGTTACTTAAATCTCAAGTTCTTCCAGAAAGTTGTCACTTTCTTGGTCTAATAAATACCTAATAATTTTACAAGCTTGAAAATTCGTAGTGCAGAATGTTAGATTTACCAGCATGGGTAGATGATATTTAAAGCAGAAACATTTATAAAAGCAGAACACATGGGAACCAGGAAGTGGCAGCTATTTTATTTGGTACAGTTTCCTTATTTTAAAACACTTTCTAGTCCAGTCCCCTTCCTGAGCAATCCCAAGGTCATCACCTTGCAGCTTTGAGCAGCAGGTTATTTAACCTGCTTACAGCAATGAGAGATGAAAAGTGATTTTTTTAAAGCTTACTTTGTATTTATTTTTCTTTAACTTCCAATTGTGTTCTCCTTATTCAGCCTTCTGCACTGAAGCTAAAAAAGAAGTCTCTGTTATCTCAGTTATTTATGATTTTGGTCACTTCTGTTAAATCCCTACTTATGAACATAGTTTTCTAACTTGTTTTCATAACTTATATTTTTTAGTCTTAGGATTACTGCTGCCCTTTTTTGACTTTTTTTTTCCTTATAATGGATCAGTAAGAAAAAAAAGGAAGCCATAGCTTTGATCAAAAGTAATGCCCGGCATACTGTCCATTCATATTTTTCTTTCTATTAACTAAACAGAAATATCTTGGGTGAGGAAACTTCTTTGGAACATGCAGTTTAAACTTTTTTTTTTTGGATCAAGTACCACTTGTGTTATAGTAGTCTCTTTTTAGGAAAGTCAGTAGCAACCCTATATTTAGGGTATTATGTGCTATTATAAGAATTCTTGGAGCCTTTTTATAAGAAAGTCTAACAGCATTGCTTGTGTCAGGCTTTTGAGATTTTCAGCTGAAGACAAGTGCTTGGGGTAGATAATGCTTTTTCCTCTCCACTTCTGCCCATGAAAATTCATTTGTACTTAGCTGAGATACAGGCTGTTAAATTGCTGTTCCATTCTTTCACTGGTGCTCTGCTGGAAAGCCTTGGCATCACATCAGATTGATAACAGACAGTCCTTCAGCACCAGAGTGCCACTGCTGCCTGCAACGTCACCAGCGGGGGGAAGCCAAGAAGGGGGCAGACAAAAGCAAACCCAGGAGCTTTGGTTTCTGCCCATCTGATCTGGGACCCCCATCAAGGCCCTCCCTCCCTCCTTGTCTGGCTGTGAAGGAGAGCGAAGCCAGCCTGATTTGCTGTGAAATGCTTCCTAGAGCCTCTTTCACCCATGGTAAGGTTACCCAGATGGCCAGCTGCTGTCTTAGAAAGGAAAAAACATTTGTGGTTTCCCCCACACAGACTCCTGTGGTGATGACAGATAAAAAGCCTTTGCTGAAATGAAGTAATTTGGATTGCCAAACTGCCAGCTGTGGGCCTCCCAGCCAGCTCCATGGGGCAGTGGGTGTCCCTTTCCCTGTTCTTATGTAGTGCCTGTGCTGGCCACGCCTGCTTCCCACTTCTCACCCGTGGGCGGTAAAACTCTGCTTGCCTCTTCCAGCAAGGCTGAGTAAGGATACCATGAATCCACTGTCCCACTCCTGGACACTGGAAAATGGTCTCCTAATTTAAAGGACATTATTTTCACTAAGGGAACTCCAGTTTCTCTCTGTGGGAAGTTCTCTTTTTTCCATCCCACTCCAACTTTTTGTCTCTTCTTCACTCACTGTTAGTTGTAGGGTGTTTCTGTCTCACCCCCTAATATCCCTCAACCTCTAGTCTTCAAACCCTTCACTTTTTCCTGCCCAGTGGCTGTAGAAGAACCTGCCTTAAAATGAGCCACTTTGTGTTGCATAGCCATGAAAAATAGCCAGCTTTTTAGTCCCAAGGAGGGGCATGTCATATGAATATTGTCAAGGAAATCAGCAAATAGCTTCATCTCCTTTTCTTTGTTTCACAAGCACTGAGTTAAAGTGTGTATGAGTATTATTTGAATTTATGTTCTGCAGCAACAGATGGGTTTTAAGGGCTTGTTGTTTTAAATATATTTATTCTTAAATGCATACTTGATCTCATCCACTTTTAAAATGCTGCCAGAAAGACTGCTTGACAATGCCCTCTGGAGACAGAGGACAGAGGGAAGGAGGCTGTTGGCAACAGCTCTGATATTTGGGTGGGCTTGGTGTGCTAGGAGGAGTAATGTGGGGCTGGCAGGCTGCAGCTCTTCACCCTGTACGGAGACAGTGCTCAAACCTGTCATGTGCAGACCCAGCCCTCATGGTCCAGCTATCAGCCTTCATTCGTCTTTCTTGCAGGCAATATTTCTAAGTGTTTCTGGAGCTGATATACAGCATTAACCTCGTGTCTGGGTTAGACTTTGGCTCCCATCGAGCTGTTTTTGCCAGTGTCAGTTTGAGCTCAGGGTGGTGTTGAGCAGGGCATAAATCACACTGTAAGACACTGAGACACAAGTTTCTTCATTTGTCTTGTGGCTGGTGATGGGAAGTGTAAAACCAGAGTTTTTCCAGCCTGTGTGGTTCAGCAGGTTTGTTTCTTTTTCCAGCTCTTTCAGAGGAGATGAATATTGGGATGATGGGCATGGGGCACTGTCAAAGGGGAAAATCCTAAAAGCTCATGTCCCACACTAGACCTCAATCCCCATAACCTTTTGCTGTGCCATGGCTGTAGGAGACCTCACCTTACAACCAGCGTTGCTGATGAAAACGTGATTCTGATTGACCAGGATAACCTTTTATTTCAGCTGGGTGCTTGGAACCTTGATGCTTTGGTCAGGAATGGAAATACCTGAGATAAATGAATTGAAATAATTTTCTCAGTATATGAAAAAAATTCTTGATTTCTGAACTTTATTTACATTTAATCTTCAAGCAGGTGTTTTTGTACAGCTTAAGCTATCTCCTTTTCATCACCTTTTTTGCATTCAGACGGCAACATTTCCTTTAATATTTTCCTAAAACCTTTAGCTTTTCAAAGGAAGGTCTATATAAACAGCTTCATCAAGCCTTTTGCCAAGAAAAATGCTTAAGGAGTCCCTTGCAATAAGCCCTATTCCCTTTATTCTAACACATCAGTGGGTCTAGAGCATGAATTCTCCAGGGACCAGTGCTCTATAAATACCTTTGATAGATAAATGACAAACTGCTACACACTAGAGCAGGTTCTACTTGTGTTGTGCAGTGAAGGGCAAGAGAACTAACCAAAATAAGCACAGGGTTGCTGGTGGAATGGAATTTATCATGAGGACTTGGTTTGCCAGCTATTGTCACAGCTATTTTCTTTACCTAAGCACAGGGATAGAAATGCAGTAATTACTGCTGGTAAATGCCATTTCACACTGCTGACTACTGCACTTTCCAAGGACTCTCGTTACTACACAATCATTGCCAGTTTTGACAAATTGCATCTGATTAATGAAAACAATATTTCTAAATCAACCGTACCTCCTGAGAAGTCACCTCCTTGGTAGGGAAGAAGTATGAAGGGGAATTTCAGTGGGGTTTTTTAAAACTGTGGAGATCCCAGTTGTGCTGCCTGCAGTATCAGTAGTCATCAAATATCCCAAAAAGGGGCACTGATTGAAACAAGCAGAATGGTTTAAAGCAGATGCCGTGAAAACAGGTGGTGACCTTCTGGAGCTTGGCACCACTGGATATGAATGAGGATATGTCAGCAGGCTGAAAAAGGGATGAAACACACTTATGTCCAACAAGTATATAAAGAGAAACTAGCAGGAATATGCAGTAATCCAGTAAAAGTAAAGTATGAGAAAGTGTTGAGGCTCATGTGCTCCCACAAATAACCTCTTTCACTGTCACCACTGAGACCAGTATTGGGTGGGACTGTCTGTTGCTCTGACCCAGCAACACATCAAGTCCTTAAAAACTGGAAAACACAAAACTACTGCTTCTGCCATAGATGCCAGCACAGAAAGCTTTGGTATGTCCCCCTGGAGTGGAGGGTGGAGGGAATGGGACAACCAGCACCAGGGCTGACCTTTTTAAAATGTCTGAAAATACAACGTGGTAGAAAAGCACACTTCAAAAAATGTAAGGGGTTACTCTGAATTTCAGCTGTTTACCTGTATGCACTATTTTTACATGTATGTTTCTACAGCACAGAGTTCTTTTCTTAAATTTTTGTTGTTTTTATTTTGCCTATATCTTCATATGTTTAGGGAATATGGCTGGTGAAGAAACCCAGTGAAGCAGTTTGAACTTAGGTGTCCAAATTTGCCTGCAATATCTTTCAGCTGCCTTCATCTGTATCGGGATCTGTTTTTTTCTTTTCTCTCTCTTAGAAGTCTTTGGGGAGCCAACAATGGCCAGAAGACACAAATATAATTGCAAGAAATCTTTTGTTTACAGCTCCCTTCTTTCTGCTTAAGACCTGTTCTCAGTGGGAGGTTTAATCTAGTTATCACTTTTTGCTGAGGAAAGCACATTTTTAGGTTTTGCTTTAATTTTAAAGTACGTTTACATCCTGTCCTTGCTGAATTGAAAGCACAGTCTTTGTTCCTTCCATGTCATTCATCACAGCCTTAACAGGGAGAGACTGAAGACAGGTTCCACTGGGAGACATCTGTGCAAACATTACTGCTGCCTTTCTATCCATCAGGCTTTAATCTGGACCACTGCATTTTTCCTTTTTCCTTCATTCCTGTGCAGCAAGCTCTGGTTTCTTTATGCATGCTCATCATAAACTGCCCAGAAGCCACTGCCATTGACTGAGCCCCCATTGTGTGAGAGGAAGGAGACAGTTGCTGTCTCCAAAACTGTTTTGGGGGTGGACTTGAAAGCACTCGTGCCTTCAAAACTCTAAGAATAAAAACAATGTGTCATATACAGCTGTCCAAGTCATAAAAAGCATTTCAGGGTAAGTTAGGGCTTGTCCCATAGAGTGGTTACTGAGGTGAAAATGCAGCAGTCTCTTGTTATAGGAAAAGGGTTTAAGGCCAACTCACCGACTAAGGTCCATTTATAAAGTGTTTTCAATGTTTTATTTATTTAATACTAATACTAAGTATTAAATAATTTAATATTTCAACTTAATTTAATACTAATAATAGAGTTAGAGGCAGAAGTGGAGAGTAGGGCTTACTGTGTTAGTTTCTCTGTCAAAACCCCAATAATCTGCAGAGACAGAACTTTCCTCAGAAAAACCCGATTTTCTTGCGGTAATGTCCGAGCATTGAATTTTATGGAATCCAAATTGAAATCTGTGTTCATAAGTTCTTGAATTATCAGAAACGTTGATGCCCACAATTTGCATTAACTTCAAGAAGAACTTCAACAGCTTTCTGAAAAAACCCCAGAATGCTGGTTAGATTTCTAACTTGTCATCTGAACTCACGGACCAAATTCTCAGAAGCTCCTGAAACGACGCCTTCGGCGCACAGAGCTGAGAACTTTTACTCTCCTCTTCCTGAGAGTGGCTTTACAATTCTGATTTATTCTGAGCTTTATTCTCTGTACTTTTTAGTCTTTAATAGAGTCTTATATTGTAATCACAGCTGAAATCTGCAGACTATGCTGCAACAATAAATTATTCAGATGGGCTACTTAGACTTCATTTTACCAAAATGGTTCCATCTCTATCAATGATTGACAGTTATTTCTGAGCATTATTTAGCCTTTCACATCACAAATCAGGACTCCTGCCTATTGCCAGCTCCAGCTTCTAGTGCCAGATTCCCATCTGGCATTGTAACGGGGAGTATCTGAGTAGGACACGCTGCCTTTTTTTAGTATCAAATCCATAAGGCTCACAATGAAAAAACAGCTTCTTTTATCTACTGATCTCAAGTTTATGTATTCTGTAAGTCATTTTAACTTCTCAGATGTCAAGATGACTTTAATAGCCCTAATTGAATGGAAAACTGAGCTGAAACTCAGATGTTGAGTTGGAACTTTCGATGAGGTAAAAAGCATCTTTTTTAATAGCCCCTCTATTAAGAAAAGAAAGTTAAGCACTATGCAGACATTTCCATCCTTTTCCTCCCTGAACAGTAATTAGTTCTGCTCCTGCCATGCCATCCAGCTGGGGCTCTGTGGGATTACAGAGCTTTCCAGCAATGTGTGAGGATCCACACCAGCCACCAGCACCCGTGATGTCCTACCAGGCCCTTTTGGCAGATGCAGGCTCTCATGACCTCTCAAATCTCTGACGAGGAGCACAGTGTCTGCCTGCATGACTCCCTCCTCTTGCCTCCCACGAAAGGAGGTGTCTGCTGTGCTGGCCAGGTGCATGGTCAGGGCTTTTTTGTGGTCTGACTGTGATGTCCCTTGAATGAGACCTCCATGTGCCTGTGTCTGGTGGCTTGTTAGCAGCATGTGTCTCGTGCACAGCCAGCTGCTGGGCCAAGGCAGTGGGTCCTGGAGAGATCTGTGGGATGTGCTTCAGGCTGTATGGGCAGGAATCTTGCATCTCCAGTCTAAACATAGTGTGCTAAGCCCCAAATCCCTCAGCCTTTGTTATTATCACATATATAAAAATAAACGAAGAAAGCAGGCAATCTCAAGAAGTATTAGAGGATCAGGGATTTCAATGCTAATTTAAAAGTGATTGCCTAACAAACAAACAAACAAACAGACAAATCTCTAAGATGATTCCTCTGTGCCCTGTTTTTTATTAAACCAGATTTTATTCTTCATGATTGAGAGAAGTCATTTAGTCTCATCAATGGCACTTTTTGGTTTGCTGTCACAAAATTATCTCCCAGAATGCTTTCCTCTCCCTTGATGCTGAAGTGTTTTACCAGGCTTTTCTTCCTTTGAAGGAGGTTTTTTTGTACTTATTTTCCTTAGGAAATACATGAATGAGTACATATCGTCTTCTGCTGTCAGAAATTCATCTGTCATGTTTCAAGAGTAAATGCAACATGACATGAGGCTTTTAAAATGCATTGTATTAATGTATCTCCTCTTTTTTTTTTGGAATTGCTTCTAAAATTCAGTGTCACAAATTCTTCTCTGAGAAATCAAAGCAAGTAGTTTCAGTGTTGCTGTCAGGATTTGTCTCTGCTCCTAATATCTAAACGAGATACCAGGAGAAAGAGTATCAAAACCAGCTGATTTTTCAGACAAGGTTTATGTGAATTATCAGAAAATTGTAGTTGCCCTGTCTCCGTTTCTAATTCTTTCTCCTATCCACACCAAAGAGAACACCTTTGTTTTAGAGCTGTGGATACAGAAAAGCCTGTTAGAAGGATTTTCCAGCTTCTTGCAGTGTTCTGTGTGAATCTTTCCATTCTCATGCAAGCTATGAAAACAATAAGATGTTTTTGTATAACTATCTGGACACCTGGTGTTTGTCTGAGTCTTGTTTATGGTACACTGGTGTAATGTTATTGAAATGGGTGTTTTAAGACCTTACCCAATCACCCTGAGGGGTGGATAGGGGACTGACCAATATCCTTGTGGGATTAAGACATGTAAGGGGATAATTAATTAATTAAATAAAACATTTTCCTGCTGACTACACTTGGATTCATTTCCTCATCTCTGCAAAACAACCACATAGAGCTAACACCTTTCTCTCAGTGCTTCTGTCTTACTGGAGCATTTCTCATTGTTTCATGTAGGTGGGTAGGGAGATCTGGATTTCTACCACCTTAGCTAAATTATTTAGTGCATCACTGTTGTCCAGGGGCAGAGGCAGTCCCTGTTACATCCATTTCATGGCTTCTTCCAAACTCAATACTTTGTGTGATGAGTGACATGGTCTCTGTCAACAAATGACTGATTTGATACATGTGCAGGGTTAAATTTGAACATGACATGCGTGGTATCAGTCTGATTACACATGTTTGATACATCATGTATTAAGAAGTTCTAGTAAGAGCCAGAAGCTGTGAATATTTGATATTAAGGATACTGAGAGAACAATAGCCTTGAACAACATTAATTTCTGTGTATTTAGCAGTGAAAACAGCAATTGACAGAAAGATGGAATCCTAAGGATTAAGGCATTTAAATGTATTTGTATACAAAGCACAGCTTACATACTTAAATTAGTGGCATAGAAGCAGGATTTGACAGAAAGTTGGAATGATGAGCAAGAAGGAGGAGTGGAAGGACAGATCTATACACAAAGGTGTCTTCCCAACTATTGCCGACTGCTGCTTCCATGAAGTATAAATGCATACATGCGTGTGCACGTATATATGTGTGTAAGTATGTAGTGCTTTCTATTGCCTATTCTTGAGCATTAAAAGGACATGAATTAGCTCACTTGAAGGAATCCTGACTTGTTCTAAACAAATGAAATGTCTAATGTAATACAATTTATTAAAATGAACTATACTGCCAACTCCACCATTGCAAGCTCTGCAGTAACTTCATTGTCTGGTTCTTGCCAAGTGAGAACAGCATAGTTGTTTTGTCATATTGTATTCCATTCATTCTGCAACCTGACATAAACAAGCTCTTGTTCAGCATTATCCCAAGCAGACCACAGATTTGCCCTTTGTTTGACCATCTGTTATGTTTGCAGTTCCTAGAGAACAAATTCTAATTATAGGATGTAAGTCTTTGTGGATGTAGCCTTAAATGGCTGGAATAAGAGGCCTTGCTCTATTAAAAGAGCATTTTCATTTTCAGATTTAAAGCTGTATCAGGTCTCTGACCTAAAACTGTGTCATTATTAAAGTCACTGAATGACTAAGTGCTGTGCCGCAGGACTTTGAAAAGTGGTATGTTTTACCTGATTCTGCAGAGGGATACTGAGGATGCTGAACAGCAAAAGGGCAACCAAGGGCCTGATTCTTATTCATATTAGGCCCCATCAATCTGTGGAGGAGCATATGGATAAAAAGAGCAGGAAATTACATTAGAAGTTTCCAGAGAAATTAGATGTGTCATGATAGACCCATTTTTTGCACAAGCACAAGTTAAAGTCTTCGCAAATCATAATGCTTCTTTCAGAGTTAAGGAAAAGCAGGTTAACTAGGATGCTTTTCCTTACTATTTGACAGTGTAGCCTTATTACCATCTAGAATTTGCACTAATTCACTGTGAAAATTTCAGTGGCCTTGTTCCTGCTGATCAGATGTTGGGATTTTATTTCCTGCACTAACTGCAGTCTGCTTCTGGTTGTGGTGACTCCCGTGAGTAGGATCCTTACAGTGCAAACGAGCCCTTTCTAATGAAAGCTGCCCAAGCAGCACTGCCACAGGGATGACTTCCACATCTGAGAACATCTCCAGAACTTGCATGTGTACAGCCAGCTAGCACTGCCCTGCCTTCTTCCTGTAGCTCCTATCTGGCACAGAAAATGATTTGGGAACTATTCAGACAATATTCTTTGGTGAGTGAGCTGAGTCAGCTGTGCTGCTGACTGTAAAGACCTCCTGTACCCTCACTTTCCCGGCTCGTGCTTGTTACTGGCAGTCTCAATGAGCCACCTTCCTACCTCCTCATTTATTCCCTGGCAATAGAACCTAACGAGGACAAGGACTCCCTTAATCATTCCTAACCTGGGAAGACCGCTGTAGAAATCAACTGGAATGTGGGACTGTCCTTGCTGAGTGGTTTCCTGGGGAAAGGTTAGTACTAATAAGTATGTTTCCAGATTTTTTAAAGCATCAATCAGGTTTAGGCATTTTCTGGCCACGAGGAGATGTGGTGATAAATCTCTGCTGACGTGGTCAAGGCAGGCAGTAGAAGTGTCAGCCACACACCAAACTCGCTGTTCCTTATGCGATAGAAAAGAAATGGTACCAGAGGGAAGACGATGCCTTGAGAAAAGTAGCCTTCTTCTTTCAACGAATATTTGAAAATTTTTAGAATATGAGGGAACTGGTGTTTAATTTGCTTTTTGATGGCATGTTGCCTAAAAGTTGTGATTCTCTATTCTTTAATTGCTGGCAACTACAAATGGTACCAACCTCCCATGCTGCCGCTGATACATGAGGAATAAAATCCCGTGAAGGCTGATGATGGCAGTATGGAATTCATTAGGCTCATTTTGGGTGAAAAGCAGCAAGAAAAGTTGTTTCAATGAGTGCCTCTAAGCTGAGTTTGAGCCGCAAAGCACCTTTGGGTTCTGGAGCTTTCCTACAGTCTCACCATGGGTGAGATGGGTGCATGGGGAATCCAGGGGATTTGTTCTTTACAGTCCATCTTGACAGCTGTCCCTTACTCTCATGGCACTTCTCTGACCTGTAGGAGAGTCATCCTTGGCCACTGCTGGAGCTGCACACTAGGGATGTCAATACAGGACTGTCACTTTGTATAGTGCTTATGAGAAACAGGTCGTCTTCATGCCTATATTATTATATTGTCATGCCTGCAAGCTAAAAATTATTCTGTCTTGAGTTAAATGCCATCTGCTGATGGCTCTTGTAGAATGGCAAATATCTGAGAAGAAGGAGGTGATTTTTTCTGGTGACTTATACCTTATTTAACAGTTATTCCTATCTTGTTTACAGGAGATTTACGGGATTGAAGCATGGAAAAGAGGTTCCAAATCAGAGCAATAGCTACATACCCTCGAATTTCAGTTTTATACACATCTGTCTGGCATCTTGTGTGCTGAAATGCCACATTAGCACACATATATTTAGAAAATTGGTAGTATTTTACTAAAGCTTTCTGGTGGCATTCATATTTCAGAGCAGATTCCATCTCTCAAATAGATAAGAAGGGGAAAAACAGAGAAACTACAAAAAGATTTGAAAGCTGCTCAAGACTGTGGTGGAGAAAGGCAAGAAAGAATATAAAACTGTTCAATGCATTTATTACTGACCTTAAATTTTTATAAGGATAGTTATTCTGTTCTGATTTTTTTTCTGATATCAAGTGGTTGTATTAAAAATGTCACTCTTACAACACAAGAAAGCAATCAAAAAAATAAAACCCCTGACATAAAATAATTTAAATACCTCTGAAAAGCAAGAAAAGGTGATTTAATTAAATATTTTAAAACTTATTTGCCATGATTTGCAGTATTATAGTGCAAACAGTTCTCTTTAGTGGGTTGCTGTTGCAGTTGGAAACTTCTGTTCCAGCACTGTTCATTTTTTTGTTAAGAAAAACAACACCTCATTTTTTTTGTGATGCTTTATACTCTTTTTTTTTTCCTTTATGTAGTTTATTCTAACACAAAATAAATGGAAAATGTCACACCCTTCCAAAAGAGTACTTTGTCATAACAGAACTCTTCTGAGAATTACTTTGGAAAAGACGAGGACAGTGGTGAATTGATGATTTGGCAACACGCCTAGTCTCACAAAATATATAGTTTAGGTTAGAATCAGGGTTTCCAGAATATTTTATCATCCAATTCCATCTCATCCCATCAGAAACTTCCTCACAAACAGTAACCTGAAATAATGTCAGTATACATTGTGTTATTGCTTTTTAGGTTTTCCCACCTGTCATTACACAATCACAGTAGAAGCTGTCTGAACAGGTGTGAGAACAAAATGTCCGTGCTGTTGAGGAACGTTCTACTCCTTGAAACACATCTTGTTTCCTCTGTTGCATACTCTCCAGGTACATCTAATAGCACTAATAACATCATATGTCACAAAGCTGCACTCTAACTAAATGTGGCCACGACTGGTGATCCCAACTGGCCTCAGCACTGGTTAGAGTGGATTAATAAATTCACTGTGTGACATTGAAAAAGACTTGTACAATAAATTACATTTTTTTGTGGCACTGGAGCATCCTCACAAATATGTTCAGGTTAGTCCTTGGTGTAAAACAGACTGCCTAGTCTCTTGGTTTGAAACAAAGAACTAACAGTAAGGAGATGGACCAAGAGCAGTGGCAGAAGCACCATAAAGTGCTGGCGAGTACATGGGAAAAAAATACCTCCTTGGGGGCATCTGTGTTGTGGATCTGTGTCTCCATAATCCAGGCCTGGGGCTTTCTGGTTTCTCACCTGTGTAAGGGCATTGTATCATGTTTGTTGGAAATGGAAGATGAAAAACAACCTTTTTTCCACCAACAAATATTAAGGTTCTGCCTCATTATACCTAGTGTTTCCAAATAACAGATGATGTAGAGAGGACTGGAACATGGTGTTTTGTTTGTCCTGGCGTTAATGAGCGTTTGAAATGCTGATGTGTAGGCAAATCTATTTCTGCTTTAATATTTTGCATATATATTACTATATAATGCCTTGTGGGGGGAATAGGAATTTAACATCTAAATATATTAATATTCAACAAATAGTGGTGTGTACAAAATAGAAGAAGGAATAATTTTTTTTCCCCCTTAAAACATAGCAGCCAATGCTAGTTTGGCTTCATGCAAGCTATTACAATGATTGTACTAATTCATCTCTCTAATTTAAGCCTGATAGATGTTAATTTTTGTCTTCAGGAAATACACAACTCTTTGCTTGTTTTCATTTAGGCCACCTCATCATAGTCTGAGATGACCTACACTGGCAGAAAGGGGTTTGGTATCCCTTTCAGTATGGCAGTGGAAGATTTCACAAGTGCCTTAAGCCAAATCAGCACAAACCCCAAGTGGAAATAAGATGCTTGCTCTTAACATGCTGTAGGCAGCCAGAGGTACGTGGTGTCCTTAGCTGCTCTGGAGTGCCATGGTCTGAAGTCTCTGATCAAGCCTGTGAGTCCCTCTAGGAGACTCGTGCTGGCATCACTTCATGACATTGATAACGGTGACCCAGCAATAACTGGATTACAGTCCACATCCTCATTATGAAGACCAGAACACATGATCCCGGAGGTTCCTTCTGCTCTTAAAATACATAAATCAATTAACTTACCAGTTTACTTAATTTGATTTAGATAAATTATAGAGATATTTCTGTATTCAAAGAGTGGGACGGGAGGAGAGAGAAGTTTATGGTCAGGTGAGAATCACTGATTTATCAGCTGGCGCTATGCTGGTTCCTTTTGCGCTTGACTGATAGTGGTGTGAATATGACATCATTTTTGTTGGGCTTTGTCATGCACTGAAGTTAACTGAAGGAGTTTCACTAAGCCTGGAGGGCACTCCTGTCCTGGTGAGCAGTCAGACAAGGCGTTCATGGGGACAACAGTATCCAGCAGAAGTTTTGCTGGCATGAGTTGAGACAGAGTAGGCAGGCAGTACGAGGGTTCTCAAGCTCTGAGCGTAAATTGTGTACCCAGAATTACAAATAAGTAACGCAAGATGCTGCCACCATATGCCATCTATATATAAAGGGTGCCAAAAAGAAAGGCTTTCGTCTAGCTCTGTGACTATGGCAAAGAGCAACGAATATATGAATAGATTTCCTTCAGATAAATTATATGGATGAGTGTGTTTCACAGGCTGGAAAATACTTTTAAAGCATAAAGGATATGTTCTTAACTTGTAAGTATTTAAAACAAAAGACACACCGAGCTCCTCCTGGCTTTATTTGCTTTGCTTCTTCCTCATTCTCTCTTATATTGGAACAACAATTTATCATGGAGTCGGTTTATCTTCCTCATTAATGAGATTTCAGTTTAACTCGTTATGCTCCCACCACTGTATTTTTCTTCTATAATAATTCTTGATTCATGTAATCCCTTCCTAAAAAGATGAAACGTTGGGATTTGTAACTGGAATAACCTTTACTTATGAGGTTGTAATTTTTTTTTCCCTTCTAAATTGATTTAAATCAACACAATTAAATTAATTTCTTTTTTGAGATTCTGTCAGTTGTACTAAACTAATATTCTAATGTTGCAGTAGGGTCTATAATGTTCTTTATATAACGTTGTTTCCTGTCTTGGCACAGGGGTTACTGGATTTCCACTCTGTGCAAAATGAATCTCCCTTCTACTAGAAAAGCCAGTCTGCTCCAGCTACTTATCCTCATGCCCTAGATTTGTACTTGGACTTTTTGCCTGTTTTGCAACATGCAAATATAGTAGTAGTCTCACTTTGCTATTTGTAGACACCTACAGTTTTCATTTGGAGTGTTTGGGTAAACTGGAAACTGCCTTGATATTTACTTTAGCAGGTGGTTGGAATACAAGATTGTTCATTTAGAAGTAGACTCTTTTAAAATCTAACAATTCAAGTGGAACGTGATGTCAAGCAAACCTTGAGCTATATGAAATATAACAGCTCCAAGACAGAGTTTTGGTGACTGTACATGGACACTTATTTCTTTTTTTTTTTTCATGAATGGATGGTTTTGTGACTCTTTTGTTCCCTTCGGAACTTCTTTTTACAAAACCCTAATTAAAATGAACAATTCAAGGGTGACTTCAGAATATTTATATTTTTTTCTGCTTCTGCCTTCTACTGGGATATAGTTCCTCTAGAGCAATGGAAGGTTACTGAAAGAGGAAAACAACTCTTCAAGCAGTTTTTGATTAATTTTTATTGTTTAAGTTATTTCCAGGTCATACTTTTCACCAAATCTTTTAAAATCAATATTATTTTAACTTCTCTCCATCTCAGCCTACACAACTTCCATCTGCATGCACATTTTTTTTACAGAGTACAATAAAATGAATTAGATTCAGAGGGACTTCTCTCTTTTTTTCTTACTTTCTTTTTGACTTCTTAACTTTTCGAGATTTCTTCCACTTTCAAAAAGTCTCAGAGGAAGAAGGAGAAAAATTAAAGCTGTGATTAATTGTTATTTTAATACCCTTGAAACTGATATTCAAGCTTAAGAAAGTTTTCAGAAGTTCAGAGAAACTGGGGAAAAAAAGAATGAAATTAGAATATGACATTCATTTGGTGATAGAGAGAGAAAAGGGAAAGAATAAAGAGAAAACACCCCCCCACCCAAAGATGAGAACTTCATCTTTGGTTTTCAACATCTAATATTAAATGAAAATAAAACTGCAGAGTTAAACAAATTGGAAATATTTGTTTGGTTTTAAATACTAATAATGAAAACACCTTATGAACATCAAAATGGAGCTAAAGGAGCCTGAATTACCCCTGGTTTGGGAGTTTGCTCAGAATTCAAGTGTTAATTGCAGGCATGATTACGGCAAGATCCTGTCTGCCCTTTGCAAAAGACCTAAGCAGCTGAAACACTTATCCTCTAGGGAGGACTGAACCTATGTCTTCACACAGATGCTCCCTGTGTATCCTGAGAGAGGCACCTTTCCAAACTCTGCTGGCATTTAAAGCATCACACATCTGGAAGTGCAGTAGTTGAGGGGTGGGTTTGGAGAAGCAGATGTGAGCAATCACAACTTAGCCTTTGGTTAGGGCAGGCACACAGCTATAGCTAAAATGTATATGCATTTACATTAGTCCATAAGTAAAAGCCAGGAAATAGTTCTGGGGCCTCAGAAAAAGCACATCTAACTTAGGTTGAGTATTTTCCACTTTTTTTTTCCTTTAAATTTGACATCACAGTTGCGGCAATGAGTCTGCCTGCCCAGCATGTATTGAGAAACCAGACTGAACCAGTCTTCTGGAGAAGGACTCACTCCAAAGTTTAATAAAGCTGCACTTGGCTGTCTGCAGAGCAGAAGTGAGCAGTACCCACATGGCAATGTGCTGCTGGCTCTTCAAGAGCCACAACAGAGGAGGCAAGAGTGACTGCAAGCTGGAAGTCACCCAGCACAGTGCAACTTGGCTCCTCATTCCCTGGAAAGACTTCTCATGGCAAAAATATTTTAAGATTCCAAACAAAGGCATTGAATGGGTAGGAACAACACATAGAGAACCTCAGAGACTAGAAATGAGATGCAGGAATTCAATTAAATGGTGAAATGACCTTGAATATACAATGGATTTTGTGCCACTCCAAGTCTTTAAACTGAGACTACACCCTGGGGAGAGAAATACTCTGTGTGTGGGAGAAGTCACCCAAGAGCTCCAGATTCAATTCACTGTGTCATGGCAAAATGGCAAAATTGAGCACTGGAACTGATGTTTTGGTTAACAATTAGTACAATTGCAGTTAATAAGGACTTAATTTTATTGCTTTGGCTTTGAGTTCTTTCCCAAATACTCACTGTATATGATCAGCCAGATGATATTCAGGGCAATAGCTCATCCTTAGACCTTTGCACGGATAAATTGTTCCCTCCATGGTTTCTTCACTGTGGTCTGATATGGAGAAGAATAAAGGCATAGTGCTGCTGCTGCTATTTTGAGAAAGATTAGATTTGAAGGAGCTGCTAAAAGCCTCCTGAAATCTTCCATATCCTGTGTATATTACCAAAACAACTCCACAGAAGATATAAAATTTGGGATGTAAACAAGCAGAACTAGGGGACCATTAAGACAGGATGGAGATCAGGACAAAGAAACTTATAAGCTATTTGTTTTGTGATGGACTGTGAGGTGGTGAGAAAATCTGCCATCAGTGAAAATATTTGGAACACTGAGAGTAAACCTTATTGGTTTCATGCACTTTTTCCTACACTTGCTAAAGAGAAAAGAAAAAAAAGTCCAGGTGCTTGGATCAGTCTTGATGTTTATTTGAATAAATTCCTAGCAGAGTGGAAAGCATTTCTGAGAAATGAGAAAAGGACAGAATGGCAATTCTGAAAACAAAATTGCAAGAAAAGGTAATATAAAAGTAATGTACAATTTGGTAATAGTGTGCTAAGTAAGTTATTAGAGTGCAAGAGTTGGGGAGAAACTAGATGTATTCTCAGGCCTGTTCAGTTTAAAAAGAAACATAAAGGTTCTGTAAAGAGTGTTAATGTGTTGCATATATTATCTTCTACCTGAAATGGGAATGCTAACGAGTTGCAAAGAAAGTTATTGTGAGACTAATTTATTTAAAAGAGCTCTTTGAGGCTTGTGCTGTGGGCTGATGTGGAGCTTGATTTAGGACGAGCAACCAGGACAATTGTCCCCAAAGAGGAGCTTTGCAAGCTCAAAATGGGGAATAGAGGAAGAGAACATGTGCCTGGCTGAAGTCTGATGTCAGGTGTAAACAAACTCGTGGCATTCCTTCTGTTCTAGGGCAAAATACTGTGTGGTTTGTGGTGGATTTTCCTTTTTAAAATTTTTTTAGTAGCTATTTTTGTTTGTTTTTGATTCTATAAAAACTGTTCTTAAAAATAAGGAATATTTCACAAACAGCAAAACTTTCATCAGGAAGGACACACCATGGAAAACCTGAAGCTGGTACATACCAAAGAGAGAATCAACATGTAAAACTGAGCTGAGGCTAGTAATATAAAATTAATCACATGATGTTCACATAATAAAGCCTTTGGTGGAGGAATTGTCACCAAGACTTTTAGATAAAGGGTAAAAATAAAGGCCTAGATGCTCTGCTGAAGCAAAACATGGTGTCTGAATTCTTAGAGCTCTTGTAAACAAACATATGCCATGGTGGCAGTAGCTAGGGTAGGTAAAATGCCTCCACTTTGCCAGTCTTCACCTTGAGGGTTTTTTCTTTGTTCAGGTAGGTACCAAAGTTGGGTGAGTCGGGCTGTTGAGAAGTTTTCACTTGCTTAATTTCTGATCTTCCAGATGCAGCTCACAGCTCATCAATTGATGGTATTTCAGCCCTGCAGTCATCCTTGTGCCTGTGATAGTTACACCAGATGGGAGCTCTTGCCAGCAATCCCATGCCAGAACCCTGATCAAGCACAATTTTCCAGGTTGCTGTACACCATGTGCACACATAAGGCTCTGCCTTGTACTGCCTTCCCTCTTGTATTCATATTTTTTATAAATAAAAGAGAATTTTTCTCATTTATTGGAATAAAAATGCAGTTTGTTTATATAAATGTTCACTTAATCCTGCTCTGCATTCCTTTAAGCCATAATATTAGATGCTGTAATTGTCCCTTTTGTAACCACCCTGACAAGCCAAAGAGAATTGTGACATTAGGTAGCCTAGGCAGAAGGATCAAATAAATTTATCTGTGATGAAAACAAAAATCCTTGAGACTATTTCAGAGACTTCAGATTTAGCTGATCTTTTTTTATTTCTTAATTTTTCTTTTTACTTTGAACTTTACTTAGAGTCTTCTAAACACAAAAGATTTGGAACAGGGTTTGTTCTCTGGCCATTTCCTGCACATTACAAGCCCTCTATGACTCAGAATCCTTGGGCCAACAAAAGGGAGTCACTTCTTATACTTTGGTGGATCTCAGTTGAAGATTTTAATGTATTCCTTCAGGTCGGTTAAAATGAAAATGAGTGTGCAGATTTCCCTGCCTGGCAGATGATTGGTGTCCTGTGCTGGCAGGAAGGTGTCAGGTGGGGGAGGAGGTGGCTGGGGACACTGCTCTGTGTGAAAGGCTAAGGTGGGCAGTGGGACCTGACGTGGAAGGGTTGGATGGCCTCCTCTACATCTGCAAACTGAATAGTGCCAAGACAGATCACCTGTGTCTATTCAGTTTAGAGGTACCATTACTTTATCACAACACAGACAATTTCTTGACCAGTATGATGTTTCTTCCCTGCTACCTCAGGCTCCCTTCCCTCTCACAGCCAGATTCCCTTGGAAATCTGCTGTTCACAAAAAGCAGCTGAGGCTTTGAAAGCACAACCTGACAGAAACCCAGGGAAAGGTCACTGTATATTTTGGTGATATGGTAGCTTTACAGTTTTTAATAGATATTCACCAATGACTGCAAAACTATTGGTAGCTTTCTAAATCTTCTGCAGCTGATGCAGTCAAAGAGAATGGAATGAACACCTAGAAAGAGATGCTGCACACCAAAGTAACTTCAGTGCCCCTGAGAGAGCGTGCCTTGAAAAGAGAACTGAGCTCTGCTTACCTCTGATAAAGTCATCCATGCTGAGGTATTAAGTTACACTGATGGGTACAAGTAAAATGGAAGCTTGCAAAATGAGAATTCAAACATATAAACAGGTTTCTGTTGATGGCAATGTAATAAAGGAGGTAATTCTCTAAACATATTGTTCCCATTTTGTTTCTAATTACAGGGAACTACAAGGTTAGTTCTGCTCTTTAAGTGCACTTTAATTACTCTCTCAATGTTGACTTTCTGCATTATGATTCCTGTAGCATGCCATAGGAAATAGACGTTTAATTAACCAGATGTCACTCAATAAATCTTAACTTCTACTCTGAATCAGAAAAGCCAATGTTAATGGGCATAAAAGCACCACGATTTTAGAAATAATTTACTTTTTATGGTCCTTTAGCTCTTTGTTATACTAAGGAAAATGTCTGTAATGAAGGAAAATTAAACTGATGCTTGTAAGCATTTAATTTAATGAAAAATAGGTCCACAAAGTAAAAACATGATTCTAACATTTTGTAAGTGTTGACATTTCATAGCATGCAGGAAAGGCAACTGATAAGGGTGAAGTTAACAGTGTGGTATGACTGCAGCCAGATGTGTTGGCTCACTGTCATACTTCACCTCATCTCATCTATGCTTATTTATGAGTTTATAGAGCTACATGCAAAAACCGTATTATACTCATACATTATTATACTCTTTACTGGGAGTGTGATGAGGCTCTGGCACAGGTTGCCCAGAGAAGCTGTGGCTGTCCCATCCCTGGGGGTGTTCAAGGCCAGGCTGGATGGGGCTCTGAGGAACCTGGGCTAGTGAAAGTTGTCCCTGCCCATGGCAGGAGGCTGGAACCAGATAGCCTTTAAGCTCCCTTCCAGCCCAAACCATTCTATGATTCTATGAATATTTTTTGGCTTTTTGGGACTGGTTTTTGTATGTAGCTCTATAAGCTCTCAGTCCCTGATGATGCCATTGTGGCAGTCCAGAAATGCTAGCTGTAATAGTAATACACAGGACATGTAGCAAGGCAGAGTGACACAGTTTCCCAGTGTGTCAGCTGAGACCATTTCCCAGCTTTGGAAGAGGAGGGCAGAATTTTCCCTTCTTAGACTCTGCTGACCATCCCAACAGACCTACATAGAGACCTGATTTGTGCCACACAGCATCCATCATGATAATGGTGCACCCATTAATCCTCCACTTGGAGATTTTTAAGTATTTCCGGCAGCCTCAAGGCCAAATGAACACAGCCAGGTTTTCAGGTTGGTGACTGCCTGAAACATTTAAGTGTTTTAATAGCTGGATGGTCTCTTCAGATATATTTCTCGGCTGTTTCTAGAAAAGTAAATGGGGGTCTTCACAGTAACTTGCAGTAGTACAATCCCTTTCCTTGACCTCCTCTTCTTAGGGTCTGTGTCTTGTCAAAGACCTCAACCCTAGTCCCATTTCTTAAGTAATCTTGGTTTATATTACAGGAACCTCTCTGCTACAGCAGCTTCATTTCCTTTCTCCATTCCCCCATGCCTACAGTACCTCAGCCTTCCTTTGCAATGTCACTGAACATGGCCAGAGTGCCGCAAAAGAATACAACAGGGCACGTTCTCCTATTAATAATTGCAGTGCAAAGCTCCTATTAAAATTAATGGGCACTCCATGTGCATTAGAGTGTAAAAATAACCCCCCTATTCTCATATGCTATTTCAGTCTCTTCATTCTTTCTAACCTGTGTTTCCACTTCCATTACACCTAATGAATTCTGTGGGAATGCAGTTCCTTCTCCCTGAGGTTAGTGGCATCAAAGCTGTCCCTCAGGCTCAGATTCATAGTGCGGCTGCCCAGAGTCTCTTCTTCAAAATGGAATCAGGCACGTGATCTGTAGCTCTTGTGAGATCATGTTTCAGCATTTTCCGAGAGTGATAATGTGTGATAATAATACTGAATTTTTTTAGAAACCAACCCAAATGCAAAGGTAGTGACATCAGAAAATATGCTATTCCTGAAAGGGATCTGTCCAGGATTAATTGCTTTTCCAGTCTTCTTATTTGTCTCTTTTGTAATATCCAGCCTACTTTTTGGCAGAACAAGGACAGCTTTTAAAAGCTGGCCTCTCAACTGAAAGGTACATTTCTGCTAATCTGGTAAACCAACTGCTAGGTCTCTTCTTGCACCTCCAGAACAAATTTTTCCATAAGTTCTCTACGCCCTGCTTGGAAATAGCAGCAGTCAGTACATTTTACAAATGGTATGATTCCATCCAACTAACATAAACAAAGAAAATTAGAAAAAGAAAATGAATTTTGTATGGGAATCCTTAAAGCTAGTAAGTTTGATAAAGCTTCCAAGAACTAGTAAGAAAATATTGCATAAATATCTCTTCCAAAATGTGATGAAAATATTTCAGATGGGCATCCACAGCCTTAACACAGCCCATTTAAAAGACAAAACCCCATCATTCGAAACATCTTTAAAGACAGATTAATTGAAGAGAACACATTACCAAAACCATGCCTCTGCATTTGTTAGCATGAAAGACATGAAACTTCTTGTGTGATCTCCCCTGCTCTGAGCTGTCCAAAGGCACCAGTGCCTGGAGTGAGAGCTCAGAGAGGGCTGCTCCCAGGAGAGCCTGCAAACCCATGCTGCATCACTGGGAGGCTGTGGCTGCTGGTGCAAGGAGAGTTAATGCAGCATGACACTGGCTTTGCTCTTGTGCTGGCTGCTGGTGAAATGTCAGAGGATTGAAAACAGGGACAAGAATCCCAGGAGCACTGTCAGAGCTTTTTCTGGCCTCATGTGGAAAGATGTCTTTGCCTGCTCTATGGCTGAAACCACAGCAGAGCTGTGGGCATGCACAGTAGAGAACCTGGCACAGCTTCCCGTGTGTTCCTGGCTACTTGTCCATGCAGGGCAGGCAATGGGCTGGCTTGGGGCCATGGACCAACATGAGGCAGGATGAGTATCTGAACTCCTGACTCCCTTCACAGCGACATAACCAGGTAGTGGGCAGGAGCTTTCCTGGTGGGACTTTCAGACAGTCCTGAACATCTTACTGCAGCTCCCTGCATGCCTAGACCCGTGGGTAGTCTGGGTGCCCAAATATGTGCTCTGCTGGGTGGGAATTGCCTCTGAAGTTTACATGAAACTTTTTCATTTTTATTGTATGAAGACATCGCTCCCAACAGATTAAAACTCCCTGTTAAACTCCAGATCTACAATACCATTTCTGGGTTGGAATTTCCTACCCAAATAATGTTTCTTACTACCACCTGTGCCTAAGCTCTCCTAAAGGAAATCAGTCTTTAGTTGCTTAATTGAGCTCTGAGTTTAGGAAGGCATTACCATTCAGAAAGCCTCCAGTGAATTCTCGTTTGTGCTAAATTGACCAGGTGACTCATCACCACCTTTTTAAGATAAAAATTCCCATAACTACAATAATAGCTTCAACCTATAAAAGTGAATAGTATCAGGCAAAATAGCCATTCAGTGATGAAACGGCATTTCTCAAAAGACAATTTTTTGGGACCATACAGTACCCTCTTTGTATGCATGTCCATCTTATGACTGTGCCTTTACTTGGCTCTTGAGAGCTGGACTTTTCGTAGGGGTTCCCATGTGGCTGATTATGCTGTTGTATAACTTAATAATATACTTCACATGTGCCATTTCAGAATATGTGAGGTGCCTTATAATTACTCTATAATGATTTACTCCTCGCTGAAGTCTAGTGAGCCTATCTGCAAAACAAGATTCTTAAAGCAGCTGAGCTTTTGCAGCATTCCTTTCACCCAGTAAATTTCCTGTCTCTTGAAGGACCTCTACTTTTCAAGAGCACTTTGTCAGGTGCCAGAGGAAAGGAAAGGAGATGGCCACCCATAAGGAACAAACAAAAGCCACTGATCCTGGTAAAAAGTGAATAAATCAGATTTTTGGTTGTGTTTCTTGGGTAAGAAGCAGGCTGCAGGCAGGTTTCTTGGTAACCTTTGCTTCCTTGTGAATATTCAGTTTGGGTCACAGGCTGGATGGAGACCTGCCCTTAATCTAACTTATTAAAAGCCACTTCGCTTATTTCATAAAATGGTTTATACATTTCAGTAAAAGTTGAATTAATAAGAACAAATGAATTCAAAGAAGAAAACCATCTTTACTGAACTTGGAAACAGTGCTAGAATTGTGACTGGTAAACAGGAATGTGAAGCCAGAAATTAATAAATGCCGTGCTGTATCTGGATTGTGTGGCAAGGGTTTGGTAACAAGGGGGCTACAGGGGTGGCTTCTGTGAGAAGTTGCCAGAAGCTGCCCCCATATCTGACAGAGCCAATGCTAGCTGGCTCCAAGACCAGTCAAGGCAGAGCCCATCAGTGACAGTGGTGGTGCCTCTGGGGTGACATATATGAGAAGTGGAGGGAGAGGAAACTGCCCAACAGCCTGCAGCTGGAGAGAGGAATGAGGATATGTGAGAGGAACAGCCCTGCAGACACAAAGGTCTGTGGAGAATCTCAGGTGCGAGAGCAGGGATTCCCCTGCAGGCCATGGTGCAGCCCATGGTGAGGCAGCTGTGCCCCTGCAGCCCACGGAGAGCCATGCTGGAGCAGAGACCCACCTGCAGCCCGTGGAGGAACCCACGCCAGAGCAGGTGGATACCTGAAGAAGGCTGTGACCCTGTGGGAAGCCTGTGCTGGAGCAGGCTCCTGACAGGACGTGTGACCCCATGGAGAGAGGAACCCACATTGTAGGAGGTTTGCTGGCAGGGCTTGTGACCCTGTGGGGGCCCTCCCTCTTGAAAGCTCATTTAAGAGATGTCTCGCAGCAAGAGAAGGCTCTAAGTGTCAGGTGGGGATGAAAACTTCAACACCGTTTATCATATTCCTTTGGTTTTCCAAACTCCAAATCTCCTCTGCTTTTGGTTTCTGTTTCAAAAGATGTCTTTGACCAGCTTGGTATCTTGCAACACTGCAGTGAACCTTACAACTAGGGCAGGTGATAAAAACAAAGCCTTCTTACATGACCTGGAGCTGACATGAGCTTGCCTGGACTCAGGAGGGATGATGGGCTGAGTCCTAGGCTTGTCTTCCTCCAGGAGTAAGTCTTCCTCTGATAAGGAAAGCTGTCCAACATGGAGATGAATTAAGTGAATTTTCTCTTTATTGTTGATTTCTCTATTCTCTCTTTTTTTTTTTTCGGTGGATTTTTGTCTTGCGCTGTCTTCAAAGAAACAGAGCCTCTCAAAAAGGACACAAATAACAGAAGTTTCTGTGCATCTCAGCTGTTTCCCTTTATCCCCAAAGGAACCTTCTGTCCATCTTTGATAACATCTAAAATGACAGTTTGGGACTTCAAGTTTTCTCTCATTTGGATAGAGCTTTTTTTTTTTTAAAGCCACCTCAGCATATGGCAGATTTTATGGATGAGGATGTGATTTCACGTGAAATACATATGATATGTTGATTACTCCCTAGTAATCAACATCCTCCCTCATTCATCAATCAGTTTTTTTCCAGTGCCTCTTCTAATCATATCACTGAAACTGAGTCTGAAGAGCACTCCTTTGCTCCAATAGACCATAAACTAGTAGAAGATTTGCCCACATGTAATTTCTTTGAAATTTAACAAGAAAATAACATTGTCTTGGGCTGTGCTTCTTTTTTTAAAAAAGAGGCTAGTGCTGCTGCATATTTGAAATAGCTTCCTGAGTTGTCCGGGCAGGTGCAGGAGATGGGGAATTTGCCAAGGAGCACAGAGTCATTCACCTCTTTCACCAAGGCCATCAGCAGCAGTGACATTGCACCCTTCTGTGTTCCTGAATGACCACAGCAATTGTGTTCACATTCAAATAATTATCAGTTGCCATTTCAGTCATGCTGAGTAGGAAGCTGCAGCTGTAATCAGTGGCAAATTTTTAATTAACAAGTTAAGTACTTCTTATCAACAGCTGTTTTAGAAATAAGCCAAGATTATTTAATAGGTCCCTTGGATCTCTGAAATATTACACTTACATTCTCTGTCTTATTGTGAATGCTGCCATCATATCTATGCACCCATCTACAACCCCATATCTCTGCAAAATGCGTAAGGTCTTTTTATATATATGGGAATTAAGAGTAGGATCTATAAGTGTTTGATTTATGTGAATCATCCCATAGATACTGTAATTATTGAACTCCTATTTATTAGTATGAAACCTAAGGAGCAGTTTGTCTTAAAAGAAATTTATGATGATGAAGACCTGTGGGGAGAATAAATAAAGGAATCAGGTAGTATTTTAGAACATAAATATGCCATTTGTCACTGAGGAATTAATTTAGTTTAACTTTCTTGGTGATAATTATATTTATTCTATCTAAAAAAATCAAAAAAGTATTTTGGTACAGATAATTCTTAGATTATATTTTTCTCTTACATACAATGTATAATGTCACATTGCATGGTCCAAAGATCATTCTCAATAGGAAGTTTAGATGAAAACACCTGGGTCAGAGGTGACAACACAAATATAGGCTACACTATGGCAGAGGGCATCAAGAATTGGAAAATGGCACGTTGCATGCATTTGGTACCAAAATTATGCCTTTCCAAATCTATTTCATAGTGATAATTTTCATCAGTAGCCTTACTTTGAAAATTTTCCAAATATATATCAACATTTTTATTTACTTGAAAAACAACTAGCAAACACTTTGCTATACCCAGAATCTACGTTTCCTTTTCTAATGGAAATCTGAGACCTTGAAGTTATTGCTTGACTCATCTAGCTCTCTTCAAGAAAATCTGATGAGCACTTACAATACACATTGTCCTTTTAACAGTGAGATATTTAATATTTCAGATTCAGGGCAATGTCCCCTTTGCTCATCCAAGCACTGCTGTCTCCTTTAGTTGAAGACATACATTTGTTTCCAATGGAAAGCAAACAGCCCCTTCTGGAATGCCCTGTCTTGTCGGTGGAGCGAAAAAAAAGACCTGATGAGACATCATCTTGTCTCTGAAGTTAATTCATGACACTCAGGAGGGAAAATTGTGTCTGTGGTCTGCTGTGGCAGCTGGTGACCCTCTGAGATAGAACATTCAGAGGGACAGTGGTCACTGGGTGGGCCAAAGTCCCCCTGCTCTGATCTCATTACACATGATGGAAGATGTTTGCACCCAGGGGCTGAAGCGGGACTTGAAAATGGTCTGAGCATTTCTAAGTATGTGGGAGATAAAAGCATGGTGTGCCATTCTTGTAGCCTGTGTTTTAGTGTCCAGAAGTGCTCATTGGCATCTTTGCAGAGTTAATACAGGGTACCTAATACACTAATTGTGGCCACTCTTTCTGTATGAAAATGGTGACCAGACAGGTAATAAGATGAGCAGAACTGACTAAAAAGGAACAACTGTTATCCTTTCAGATGGCTTTGAATTGGTAAGATCCCCCTGAGTCCTGTGTTCACCAGGTACCCTGTCCAGATGATCTGACTTTTCAGACAGTCTTGTGCTTCTTCAGTCTTCCCAGTCTCCTCCTCTTCTCCTCACTCTGAAAGTCTCCAATCTTCTCATATCCACGCAGTTATGAATGTAAAACACCCTGTTGCCTCTCTGAAAACTCAGTGCTCCTTCCTAGTGATATCATGGCCCTAACTTAACTCCAAACTCCAAAACAACATGCTAGTAGATAATATCCATTATTTTTATATCTGTGCCTTGGGGGCATTCTTTGTCTTGAGCAGGACATTTTTTTGATGATCTGGGTAGGAGTTATTCTAATTGTGAACAAGTTTAGAAGAGTGCCATTCAGTAAATCAATTCAGCCTGTAGGCAGTCACCTACTGTAGGGAAATATTGTTTGCATCTCCTCTTCATGCACAAATGTCCCACTGTTTGACATATTACTAATTGCAGAACCTGGAAAATACTATAGGGCCAATTGTGTTCAACAGGTCATGCTTGTCTGTTTTCATCAGAATCACAATTAAGGGTGAGCAGCTGTTTCCAGCTGAAATAAAAATAGAGTGAAAACCTTCCCCTCTTCTCATTTGAAGCCTGTCTTGAATTTTGGGAAGATTCAGTCAACTTTTTCTCATCCATTTTACTGTTTTGTTTTTCTGCATGCTCTCATAACTGGCAAGAAATGCAAGTAAAAGCATTAAAACACTCTTCAAGTGATACAAGTGAAGTATTTGTAGGCTGGACATAAAAATAGGGAAAAAAAAGGGAAAAGGGAGCTTGTTCCTTGAAGACAGAAACTGGGTTTTAGACTGATGGAAGCAGAAACCCTCTGCTATTCAGTGGACACCACCTCAGGTTTTGGCTCCTTTTATAAGGTTTTCATGGAATCTTTAAAAAGTTTCTTGCCTCTTTAAAAAGTTGCTTTTTCCAGGGCTTCATTGTGCTTGCAAATACAATTCAAGCACCAAATTTCAGAGCTGTACAGATTGTGTGCAGAGTTCCAGCCCACCCCAAGCTGTGCGTACCAGTGTGCACAGTCCCAGCTTGCACCAGTCCCTCCCTGCTTTAGCTTGCTTCTATTTTAGCTCTCTGTGTGGTTCATAATTTTTATCCTGCTTGCTTTACAGCAACCTAATTTTTTTCTAGGATAGATTTCATTTGCTTGATATTTATGCTCTTTCTGATCCTCATTATATTATCATTTCAGAGCTGCATGGTTTTGCTAAACTTCTCCATCTCAGCACTGCCTATATGTGGAATGTGTTCTCTGGATCGTCAGCAAAAATTGTTTACAAGGCATTGGTAATATTTACAGAGGTGTCTGAGTGAGTAGGAAATTAAACTGACTTCTGATTTGCTTTAAACTCCTACATTTTCTTTCTCAAAGCCAGCACTGTTCCTACTGGATTTGAAATGTGATTATTATGCCCATAGGTTCAAAGGTGTTTCCTGATATTTTCTTTGATTTTGCTCCATAAAGAGGATCAAAATCTAGATTTTTAAACTACTAATACTGTCTTGAAATATTGTCAAAATTGTCGGTATTTCTTCTGTATCTCATCACACAGCTACTGACATTTTATCATGAAAATTAATTGTTATTCCTTGTTACAGTTTTTAAATCTTTTCTAAACCATTTGTTCATCTTCTAGCCAATCCTGATGTAATCTTTTCATAGATTTCATACCACTTTTTCACATCCTTTGCAAAATCAAAATAACCTATCAACCTTATTCCTATTTCCCATTTATTTTCATAATTTCATCAAGCACAACAGTCAGATTCCTGGTGTGATTTACTCCTTATAAACTCACTCAATTTTTTATCACAGATTACATTATCTTCAAAATAACTACCTGTGTATTGAACTTGCAATGCAGATCTTGATCATAACTTCTGAATTTCTGTGGCTGTTAACCTAGTGAATAAATAAAAAGTTTTCAGATGGGAAAAATCGGCACATCTCATGCATGCATGCACCAGACGCTATTATTTTAGCAATAATATTTTGAGCCTGAAAAAATCATGAGGAATTGCTTGTTTTTCACATTTTATGATTTTTTGGAGGTTTTACACAATGTTTTTCAAAAGCTGCAGGAGCAAAAAAAAAAAGCAAATAGTGAAGACATGCCAAGTAGGAAAACCAAAAGAAAGGTTAATCTTCACAGGATGGGAACCTGTTCTCCCTTCACTATATAATGCTGCTGTACTGGGTCAGAGGAATTAAGAAGGTAAGCACTCATAAGAAATGGATAACTAGTACAGGATATTCCAACCTGGGGAGGGAGAGGAAAGGGAATTAGAGACTTTGGGTCTGCACCTGGTGCCTGCCTTCCCTTACCCTTGAAAAAGAGCAGACACCTTTGACAAGGGAAAGATGGGAGATGAAGCTTGAAGTGGACAGTTTTTAATGGCATGCCCTACAGGGTTCTTTTATTTCCTCATCCCTTTTTCTTCATGTTCTTGTTTTTCTTTAGTAATTGTTTCTAATATTCCACTTAAATGTCTACCATTTTTCTCATGGCAGAATAAACTCATTATTTTGCATCCTTAAAAATAATTTTCAAATAAAGTGCTGTGTGTTTAACAGGAGAAGCACATTCCTCAAATGTCCACTGATCAGTCAGTGCCAGCTGGGGAACTCCTGGAGCAGTCTTTGGTGCAGGATGCAGCTGTTCTCTGAAGCAGAACACATCTTTGACACTGTTTGTCAAAGGCTGGGTGCTAGAACCCAGTTAGAGGGCTTTAACTAGTACTGCTTTGGCAAAAAGGGTAATGAGTGTGAAATTTCACATAACTCAGTTACAGGAGTCATGTCTCAAGGCTGTTCAGGGGGTTTGCACAAGTGAGTAATAAATTCAGGGCTTCTAATTGGAATTGTGCAGCTATACAGATCTGAAAAACAATCCCTGTGAGCCAGGCATTCACTTGATCTGCAGTAAGGAAGAGAGGGCAAACATTTACATTGGTTCAGTTCACTCTCAGCACAACAGAAACCATGAATTATGTTTTCCAGGTCACTTTCTAAATATACACACTCCCCCTCTTATTCTCATGTGCATTCCCTGGAGGTTGTCTGCAAGCTACCTCTCTAACACTTTATCCCTCTAGACTCCTAACCCAGATCCCATATCCTGCTTCCTTTACTGCAGTGATCCTATGTCTCTAATTCCCCACCTCAGCCTCCTAGACGCAGCTGGGGACTTGCTTTTGTAAAGCTTCTGCAGATCTTCTGAGTTGCTGGTCATGCACAGGCAAATGTGGCTTGGTACACAAAGTCATATAAAATAAATTCTTCAGTTTGAAGTCGATTGTATTTATCAGTGCTTCTGGCATGACAGGCACACCACATTTAGAATTTCATACCATTTCTATTTACCCAATCTTTCTCTTACCTGTGGAGCTAAGCCCTTCTGACCCCTTTTGAAAAGGATTCAAATTTCTAATAAATCTCTGAGACTATTTGTCACGGGGAGCAGAGACATGAGCTAAATTACTGACAGTAGTCACAAGAATGAACTAAAAGATGCATCCAGGTGTACCCCATGGGTCAACCTGACTCTGGTTTTACACTAGGCTTGAAGCATATCTGGGAATATTCTTGGTTTCTGCATTGCTCCTGTTCAAGTGGTTGGGACAAAGAGAGAAATGTTGAGCTCTCTCTTATTTTAAACTATGTTTTGCAAATTAAAGCTGCAGTAGAGGATCTTCAGTATGAGATCCTGTTTCGCTCCAGTTTCTTGAGTTTGGCTTCACATCTATCCCCTGACTGTGGGAAGAAGGGCAAAATGTTGCAACTACTGCTGATAAAGCTGATACATGTGCTAGCATTAGAGCGCTTGGCTGGGGTGGGGATACCAACCAGGTGGCCGTGGTGTGAGGGGCTCACTGTGGGCACCCTGTCCCACTCCTCACCCAGGGTCCAGTGCAAACACTGCATTCTGTGCCAAGGCTGGGCAGCTGCGATGCTGTGGGTGCCCAGCACAGCTCTCTGCACCCCAGTCATGTTACAAGTGTGGACTGGATGTGCTCTGAGAACACTGGAATCAGGTGGTGGGACACCTATTTCAGCAAGGGAGGGAGAGAATTTGTGTGCAGGGTGAGGATAGGCCCTGAATAAAATGTACTGGTCCAGGGTAAAGCGGATAGTGTTATCAATAAAAATTGCAAGGACTGTGAGGAGCCAAAAGGCTCTGCAAAGTCAGAAGTCCAAGCCTTTAAGTGGGAGAGCATCAGTAAAAAGTGACTCTAGCACTAAAAAAAAGGACAAATGGCCTCCCTGTTTAGCATCACCAGAATAAACTCAAAGGTCAGAAAAATGTATTTCTGCACAAAACCTGTGGCTACATGATTTCTGTGACTGAAAAGGTAAATGTTAAAATCCCTGCCTTGTACAAACAAAACAATGTCTCTCATTAGACTTGCCCAGGTATTTCACTGTGCTTGTAGCTTAAGTAAAACTTAAAATACAGCATAAATTACATCTTTGGGTTCTTTTTTACCTGTTCTTCTAAAATTCTAGAAGCATTTCCTACAATATTTCCATTTTGCATGGACATCTTTAAACTTTTTTGTGTTTATATGCCAGGCTATACAGCTGGATTTGGGGAGAGCAGTTCACAGCTGTGTTTTGGAGTTGGGGATTTTTTTTGTTCAGTTAACTTTGTAGGATCATGGAACCTGGGCCTGAGAGAGGTCAGCTTATGTCCGTGTGCATCAGTGGACACAGTGACAGAGAGCTCAGATGGATCACTACAGCAAGGTCTGTGAGGGCTGCAAGCAACGAGCGGGAGAGGCTGCTGGCAGAGGGGACCTGCTCAGGCATCCTGCTTTACAGAGCCTCTCTCTGCTGTGACACGCTCACCACAAAAAGGTGAGCGTGTCACAGCATCTACAGGAGTGAGTGCCTGGTTAGGGGAGGCAAGCACTGCAGGGGCTGCAGCCGGTGCATATATTTCTTTGTATTTTAAGAGCAGAGAAAAGGGCAATGTTTGTGAGCCTCACCATCCCTGGTATCCACTTGACACTCCAAACTCCTGGGTTGGGAATCAGAATAAACGGTGACAATTGCATAAGCACAACAAGGGGAACTATTAGTGTACAAAACAAAAGCTCTTCTTCTGAATGTTCAGACATTTTTAGTTTCACTGTCCCAGAAATGTCAGTGAATTAAAGGAACGACTTCAGCCGTAGCTCAGCTCCATTGTCATTTACATGTCAGGTTCTCACACTTTGCTAACTGAAGGCGATGGAGGTGGGTGTGAAACAGATTCTTGGAAAAAACTTTCAGAAAATGGGTGCCTAAAAAGTTAGACCCCCCCCTAGCTCTGAAGAAGCTGCTGGATGTTCAGAACTTGGAAAAATCCAGCCACTCATGCACATCCCAACGTAGGCATGAGGGACCTTTCAAAAAGGAATCATCTTGTTCTCAAAGACCAATTCATCCAGTACCACTTTTAGGTACACCACAATTGGTGGTGCCCGGTTCTGCTGATTCTCCACAAAAGCAAACACAGAGATTGCTCAGTAGCTCAGTGGCTGAATTTTTATCCAAAGACCAGAATACTTTGCCTTGGCTCAAGAGCTAGTGAGAACCAACACTACCTTTTTTGCCAGCTGTCTGGTTCATCTGCACTAAGGTAGCACCAGTAATCTTAGAAGAGAGCAACATTTAGGAAAGCTGGAAAATTGAGTTACTTCTGTCTGAGGCATTGTTACTTCAAGTCAGATCAAAGGCATGTTGAAAGGAGTCAATAAATAGATCCTGCAAAGCTGAAGCCAGCATTTAATTACTTCTGAGCTTTGTTCCAGGCTCTTCCAGTTCAACACTTTTTGTGAGAGTTATATTAATTTTAAAATAAAATCACAAATATGGGACTTGAAAAGTGAGGAGAAGCTTATGCTTCTGCGCTGACTGCCTTGCCAAGTGTTGTTTCTGCAAGCACAGAAGTTGCATTGCTCCTGATTTACTTGGCTGAAGTGGAAAGTTTCTCTGCAATTTTAATGGCTTGCAAAACTTGAGATTAAGATTTAATGGATGGTTAGCAAAACATATTTTTGGCCTTGTAGTATGATTTCATGCTATGATGACTACATTGACTGGTGAGTTACAAACCTGCTCCAATTCTCCTCTACCAATAGGTTTCTAATTTACGCAAATATGACTGAAATATTGAAAATCTCCTCCTTTATCAAAGACATGCAGGACCTGTAATTATTCTTCCTGTTTTCTCCCTTCCCCTTACCACCCCCCCTCATTCCCAGAAAGGGATTTTGTGCTCAGTCTCTCTGAAACCTGCAAACCTCCCTCCAGTTCCTGAGCATTGCACTCACCCTGTATGCGGGTGATTTATTGGAGCGCTGAGTCCACAGAATTGCTCAAGCAGAGCACTAACGCAATCATTCATTTTTTATTTAAAATGCTTTACAGGCTGTTTATGGCAGGATGACAACCAGGCACTGCTGCTTACAAGAGGTCAGGGATCAGCTTGATCCAGCTCCCACTGTGACTGACAAATCAAAGTGGTCTTGGTGGAGGGAGCCCCTTTGCTTCCCAGGGGCCAGGTGTGGACTTGGGCACCCAGCTCATAGATGAGAGGAGTGAGCAGCCAAGACTGCCACTGGAGCAAAGGAGAGAGGTAGCTTTGCATTGCCAGAGAGAGATACGATACTTCTCTGTGGCCCTGAATAGCAAAACAGCTTCAGGCAGCACTGAGCAGTGGGACTGAACTGCTCTGTGAAGTTTTGAACATTGACACCAGACAAGTTTCCTGAAAACAGCTGTAAAATCTTTTTGTCATGGTGCATTCTGATCAGGGGATGCAGGGATGGCTTTGTGAAGTGGTGAATTGGATGCTTCACGGACTCCATTTGTCCTGTGAACTCTTAGGCTGCTGAGGTGGGGAAATACAGTTTATAGGGCAGTAGCATGACCCGAGCCTGAAAGTGTGCTGCCCTGAGAGACAGCAAGGCTGAGGCCTCATCCCAGCCACATTACTGAAGGGCTGACAGCATTTGTGCTGGAGAAAGAAGCACTGAAGCTTCAAACAGAAACATACAGTGCTCTGTGTGCTGTGATTAGGGGGAAACAGGTGGGGGAGAATCACAGCAGAGAGGACTTCAAAACATGTCCTAAATCCCAGCTAGGTTAGAGAGGAGGCAAGGAAGGGAGAACAGCGCTGTGCCCCTGGCATAAGCCCATGATTCACATGTGTCTTTAGTGCTCTGTGCTGTTCTGATCCCTCTGGCTCAAGAGAGGTGCGGTGGGGACTGGAAGGGGTTGAGAGGAGGGTGATCTACACAGTTCCAGTGTGAAGAGCAGCTGAGTGAGCCAGGACTTGTCAGCCTGTAACACAGAGAGCTGAAGGGTAATTACAATAGAGGACTGTAAAAATGCAAGAGATTGGTGGAGGATGAATGGATAGGGATGGACTGGTTGTTTTCTGTCCCTGTAAGGAATGACAAGGCATCAAATGAAGCTAGTAGGAGATAGGAACCAGACATACCAATGAGTTGATTCTCTGTTAATCAAGCAGTAGAAGAAATAATAGAAGAAATAAGGAATCTATACTCAAAGTGAGACAAGATCACAGAACAGATACACCAGATACTATTGGTCTGGAACTCCTGGAGCTTTGAGCAATTGGAGGCTGGGCATGGCAGAGTTAATATTTTACATGTTTCTTTTTTCAGTACTCATATTCCAGACATTTTCTTTTACCCACTTCTTAGATAGAAGATGCTGAACTTGGTGGGCTTTTTCTGACTAAGTAAAGCTGTTCCTATAGTCCGTGTTTATGAGAGAATCCTAATACTCGTCAGAAATCTGATTCACAGTCACAGAAATTAAATTGCAGGGACTTTCACCATGCATTCAGCTGAAGCTTGTGTGTCCCCATCGGGATGGGCTGAAGCAGCACTGGTTGCTGGATATACATGCAGGATTACTGACTGGAAGCATCATTTCCATGCTGTGTGTCACATCTACTTCACTGTATGTGACAATGACTGTTATTTGCTACCAGTGTTTCTAACTTGACATTTTGAGTTCAGTAAAAGATGATGAAGAAAAATAGCCCTTTGGCTATTGTTACTTTTTAATGTTAAGAATGTGCAGCTGTTGCATGGGATGTGTTTTGTCAAGTTTATAACAGTTAATAGAAAGCTAAAATAAACAATGTCTGTGGGTCCAATATTTTTGAGCCAATGCTCAAACTAATTCACTATTGCAACCAAGAGATACAACAACAGCAATCTTGAACTTTATTTTTCCATTCTGCTTCATGCAAAAGACCAGGGTTTTTTGGCTTCTAGTGTACATTCTGGCTTTGCACTATAGTGCATGCAAACAGAACTGTCAACTTTACAATTAAATGAATATGGATTGGGGAATGTTTGGTGCCATTACTCAATAGGACAATTTTGCTGGGTGTTCAGGATTGTAAAAAACTTCCAGTGAATCAACACTCCATCATTCTGTTATCCATCTTTGTCACTCCACATCCTGGCAGAGGTAACATTAGCTCTGCATTTAAATTACTGTGCACAGCTATGAGTTGTGTAAAAAAAAATGGAAGGGTAAAAATCCTGCTGTTCCACTTATCAACTAAACAGAACTGATTTAAGGCTATGCATTCCTAATCTCTTGTTTTGACAGCCAGTGGTTTCATATTTTCATTTGTAAAACTTCAGTGGGAGTTACTTGATTTGTAAAGAAAAAAAACCTCACAGCTCCAGTAAAAGTTTCTTAAAAGACCTTCATTTGGACTAGCTTAATGATTTTCTGTTCAACAAATTCACCACTGTCCTGGGAGTCTCAGATTCAAGCATCTTTTTCTTTTAAGGCATATTAATTTTTAGCTGCTTGTCAATTTCAAGTTGAAAACTACTATCTTTGAAAAGAAACAGAAGTTTTGGAAGAATTGTGAGCATATGAATAAATGGCACTGAAACTTGAGTTTCCTGTATGAGTGATGTGGTCCTCTGCATTTGGGTCTAGTGCAGTCACATTTACTTACTCATTGGCACTGAGGAGTGGTGGCAATGATCTCACGCCTCCTGGTTGTACAAAACGCGTTTGTCACCACTCTCCTGTGGCCATCTCAGTCACTACAGCAAGTCTGAGTGACAGATCTCAGCTGCAACACTGATTGCAATATTTTGAGGGTGACCAAAAAAAGGCAGAGCAGGGTTGCAGCTGTAGTTCCTTAAATGCTTAGGTCATGAAAGGCAGTATTATTTCCAAGTCTTAAAAATCAGCAAGAACACTAATATTCCTTGGACTGTTTCCTTTGCCCCCTGCCATCAAATGTGTGTGTTTTTCTCACAATCCCACCCACCAACGAGCTCCTGCTCACTCTGTGTTTCTGAGGCAGAGCTGTTGGCATGTACACCAATCCAGTGTTTTCCAGCCTGCCTATCAAATGTGTATGTTCTGTTCCTACTGATTTGCAAAACCCTGCTGATGACGGCAGGCCAAGCCAAGAAGTCATGCACACAGCCCTCAGTTCATGGTGCAGGGCAGAGACTGACAAACCTGTTCCCTGACAGGTACCTGAGTTGCAAATATATCAGTGGGAAAAGGGAATGAAGTAAATAATGGGATTGAGGCGAAACTACTGTGTAGGAGACGTTGCATTTCTGGAGTTGTTTCATCGGAATCAAGAGCTTGGTTTATCTGCCTTTCGTGGAGAGATAGGGTTCTTAATCCAGAAAAAGGCTGAAAAAAAGTAAAATGCTGCCAAAAAGCCTGAGAGATCTTGCAGAGGAATTTCAACACATATCCTCCAAGGAACTCTCATAATGGGAGACATGCATCAAGTCTGAACCCTTAGAGGAAAGTCCCTCCCCTTTGCCAACCTGCCATTGTAACAGCGCTGATGCAATCTGGTTCTGTTCAGCCTGGTGTCAGAAAGCAGCCACACAGCAGTTTGCTTCCTTGAAATTCGCACCAGGGAGACACAGAGGAAGATTAGTAAGAAAGTGTATATCTTTACTAGTGTTTTCCTTTCCTTTGCAAAGGAAAATTCAGGGTTGAAGAATGTAGTTATCAGAAAGAAGTGTTTCCCTGCACCTCCCTTCTGCATATTCTGCTATCATGCAGTGTGACAGGATGGCAGAAATGGCCCTAGGATAACTCCTTGTTTTTCCTTGTCTTTTGGTGAATGCCTGCTCTTTGTTCTACTCAAATTGACTAATCATGCAAATAATCTTGTGGCCTTTTGAAAATGGAAACAAAGTAAAGATTAAAAAGGTTAAAATCTGCATCCACACAAATATCACCTGCACCTCAGGGAATGGAGCTGCTCGAGTGTCACAGCAGTAACTCAAACCAAATTAGGAAATTGTGGCTGCTGCTTCCTATGTCAAATGAGGCTCTGCTCCTCCCATGGGCTTACCTGACCACTCTCTAGGATATCTTCATCTTGCAGAAGCAGTCCCACAGTGATGATCAGGACACAGCATGAAAGAAGTAAATGTTCCTTACCTTCCCTTCTCTCTAGTCTATCTGCCCAAGGATGCTACGGGGCTTAGGGGACTGATCATGGGTCTCCTGGTTTTGAGCCACAAATGGAATTATCCATGGCTGAACAACATACAACTAAAACACTGCACTTGGCGAGAATGGTTGTCTCCAGACTGCATAACTGTAGCAGTGCCTTACTTATGTTGCTTAAAGTTCCGGTTCCATCATAAAACCCTGTTTTCATGTGCTAGTAGCTTTGGAAAATGTTCATCCAGGCTGAAGCTCCCCACTCCATGTCTGTGGACTTTAAGCTGAATACTCTCAGCAAATTGTGTCATTTTTTTACTAATAATAAGCCAGGGGAATAAAGGAAAAGTACTATTATTAGTAAGAGTTACTGGAGCTGGTGGATTCACTTGGCATGCTTCATTTAAAATAAAGTTAACTAATTCACTAAGCTCATTTATGAAAGCAAGTGGCTGAATCACCACAGGCTCTAGTGCACAAAAATGTGTCTGCAGGAATAGCCTCTGTGCAGTTGTGGCCATCTCCTGTGGTAAAAGAGATGCTGTGCAAGCTGAGCAGCCAGTCAGGATACAGCTTCTTCAGCTGCCCCTAGAAATCTGTGCTTGGCAATCTCTTCCCAGACAAAGGCAAATGGGAGACTCCATAGGAATGTCCGACTGTCTGGAAAGAGAAGCAGAAAGAAAAGTCATTTTGAGCATGGGTTTGCACAGTAATGTTGGAAGCTTGAGCAGCTTTGCTTCTGGGAGCAAAAAACATCAAGGATGGTGCCAAGGTTGATCCAAGATGAGTCCTGGCCCTGGGAGGAGTCCACAAGGTCACAATATAATCAAAAATATGGTTGAAGTGGTTACAAAATCAGAGTGCACCAGACGTCCTGCACACTAAAATAAGCAGGGAAAAAGCTGTGGTGGGTAAAGCTGCAGTCACTGAAGAGTGTGTGCTTAATAGGAAGAATCAGTATCACCCAGTCAAGAAACTGATTATTTGACTGCAGACTTTCCTTCCTTCTCGACCTTTTAACTGGAATGTAAATGGATATTATCTAAACTCCAGATAGTGTCCACTACCTCCTAGCTTCTTGGAAAGTGTGCCTCCAACATACTTAAGTAGAATAATATTTATTTTCCCTGGCTGTTTCATCTTTCCCAGAAGAGGGGAAAGAGCATATAGTATAGGTGTTCAAGGAAAAGGTTTGCCTCTTTTTTAAGAACTGTCCATCCTGTTGATCAGATTTTCTGTATTTGAGTTAAAGAAGAGCGGAGCTGTCATGTCATTTTTTTGCTTATATTTAAACATTCCCTATAGACCGCTCCTATAGGGCTGCTTCTTTGTCCCTCCATGGCCTTTTTGGCCTTTGCAGAGGACTCTTGCTAAAATCCTGCCAGTAAAAGGATGCACTTCATAACATAAAGAAGAACACTAGCCTCCACTTTGTCAGTTCTCCAGCCAGCCAGTTTGTCAGCCAGGCCTGAGGAACACCTTGGTGCCTGTCAGGCAGATGTGCCACAGGCAAATGCCAGTTATTCCCTTTAAGCACAGCAGAGAAGCCCTCCTAGTGCAGCAGGGCTCATATTGCTCTCTCTCATAAGCTGCTCCTTCCCTGTCACCGATAAATTGCCATAGCACATCATCACAGACCAAGGAATGCTGTTGCTCTCACTCGTAACCCACATCAACTGTTTTCTCTCCCATTCTGGTGCTGGATCACATCTACAGGAAAATAAGACGTGACACACATTTTCACTTTTTGTATCCTGCTTTCCCAACAGCATTTCAGATTACCACTATTTTTTTCTCATCAGAAGTGACAGGGTGCGATAATGTCCCTAACTCTTCATCCCAGGTTTTCTCCCTACTTGTGTCAGAAGCTGTTATTCTATCACAAGAAGTGCCCATTGCTGTCCCAGCAAGGCTTAAAAACTCCAATCAGCATCATGAGGCCCAGACTGAGCAGAGAGAAGTTTTTACATGCGTTTGCTGTCTGCTTTGTATGACATTAATTTCCCCTAACTACCCCTCTGCTTGTCAATAGTTACAGATAAACAGAAAGCTTTAGAGACAGTCAGATCCTAGACTGGAGAAAAGGAGCCCAGATTGAAGTGCAATGCTCTGGACACACACGTGGAAGCTGAAACCTCATGTGTGGCTTAGATCACCCAGAAAGCTGGAGAGGGAAGGAGAATACCCCAAATACTGGCCAGTATCATTACTAGAGCCAATGGGAAGAGGGAGGAGATCAATGGGAGAGAATAACACCGTGAAACACTGTGTGGTGGGAAGACGGGCAGGGGCAGGCAGCACAAGGTAAAGGAGCCATATATGACTATGCAAGAACAACAAAGATCAAGAGCCTGCTCAGGCCTAGGAATAAAGCCAGGATGAGGCTAGAAACTCCAAGTGGTTTGTGAAGACTGGTGAAAATAAAAAGCAGCTTGGAAGAAACCCAGGCCAAAGCTGGAAATAATAATTGCAGACTAGGGTAACAACAGAAGATTCAATGAATTTCATGATCCAGGGAAGAAATCCAGTAAAATGTGAAATATGGGTTTCAAGAGCATGTTTTTTCCCAAGTATCGTTTTCTTTGGGAAGAGAGGCAGAACCCAAACTATGTGAGAACAGGACTCAAAGAAGAAAAATTAAATCATCAGGGAGGATGTAAGGGAAACAGTAAAGAGGTCAGATAAAGAAGAAGAACAAAGCATGTGATTTCAGCAAGTAGAAGGTGAGGGTGGTCTGTTTGCAGGTGTTCGTGGTAAAGATGCCATTATGGGTTCTTTGAAATGTTTTAGCAAAACTGTACACGGAAGTTAAAGTAGTACAAGGATGTGTCCAGCTTCAATTTAAAAAGGGCACAGTGCAGTAGGGTAATGGTGCATGTAAACTGGGTAATAGGAAAAAAATTGATGAGGAACCAGTGAAAGAGGGCTCTGAATGAGAGTATTGGCTGAAGAGAAGAGGGAAATCTTGTAGCTCAAAAAGATATGTAGAATATATCTGTAACTATAAGGAAAGGGAAAAGAGACAGCAGAAAAGCAAAGGGCTGGGGAAATCACTGTGGAAAGGAGGGCATGAAAACCTGCAGCAGGAAAGGCTGAGCAATGGAAAATTTGATAGCAGTCTTTGAGAAGAGAAGGGAAGATGAGGACACATAGAGCAGCAGCCAGATATAAGACAAAGTTATAATGGAAGTCATGGTGAAGATAGGTATCTAGATGGCCTAAAATGCCCTGTTCCCATTGCGGACTTTCTGATGTGTATCTTGGCTCTCCTGCAAAAACAGAAAACCAAGCAGTAATTCCTAGCTGGATGACAAATAGAAAAAAGCTTACACTTCGTAAAAGTAAAAACATCCTCCTTGTCCTTTTCCCATCAGTCAAGTATTTCTGGGGCTGCTAGAGCTATGTGAAAGAGATTAACCATGGTCCTTCTTTTACTTTGCTCTTCGGCTGTGCTCGTGGCTGTCAAACAAATCTAAACTCCAAAGCTGGCCTCCTCCGTGGGACAGTGTGTTGCTCTCTCATGGATTTCTTGCATTAAAATCTATCATGCCATTAGAGGCAAGGGCACAGGCAAGTGGTAGATGATGGGCTTCTGTGGGGGTCAGTGAGGGCCTCCTGGCCTTTCTCTGCCATGCCAGCCCCAGGCGTGGCATAGTGTCTCACTCTGGGAGGAATTTCAACTTTTTCAGTTGAGGCAGCAGTCATTGAAAAGATAGTAAATGGGATGGTATGGCATGAGGTAACAGCGTTCCCCTGCTGCAGCACCTGTTGTTAGACTGCCTGTGTCCCCACAACTGCAGTATTCCCAGAGTTTTTCTATAAACAATTTTAGATGGGCAAATTCTAGTGATCGATTCAATCTGGATTTTCTGCTCCTGATGTGGCTCACTGCTGCTGCAGCTGTGGCCCAGCCAGAAGCTCAGACCAAGCTGTGCTGCAGTAACCGCTACTTGCCTGCGTCAGGGTTTGGGTGTCTCTGGGGACGGGTCACGGCTCTGACTTCAGTGGAAGTTAGTAGGGACTGCAAGCTAATGAAGTTTAATGGCTGTCCCTGAGCAAAAAATTTACAGGTCTCATTGTGACTAGGTACAATTCAATCCAGGGGGTTGAACAGCTTCCAGTGGCATTAAATCCATGCCTACGTGTTCATTCTTTTAATAACCTTGAGATGCAGGGGGAGGCGGGGGGTACCCATGCTCATCCTACTTGCAATGCTTGGGAGCCAGAGCCCTCAAATCTCAAGAAATGTTTGCTAAGCATGTCAGTCGTACATTGGAAATAAAATAATATAAGCCTGTTCACAGCTGCGTCAGCTGCTATTTCTTTTTCTAGATAAGAGCCACCCTGTGCTCCTCTTTCTCTCTGTCTTTTGCTGGCTATCAGATGCCCTGGGATTCTCTTCTGCTCATCCAGCATTCTCTCCCTTGTGGAGCAAAGAAGCATGGAGGCTAACTAACAGGCTAAAGGCTTTAACAGCATTTTATGGCTGTCTTCAGATCATGGCTAGCTTGCAAACTGCTGTTTAGTTTTAACTATAAAATGTTAGCTTTTTTCTTGCATTTTCTTTGCATTTTTCTTGCAAAATAGTTACTTAAGGGTACATCAGCAGTCATGGAATTTATATTTTTATGTTATAATTTTTGTTAGTGTATATATATATCATATTTATTTGTACAGTTAATATTTATTGTTAAATGTCCCAAATGTCATGCAAAGTGGTCATGTGAAAAAAGCAGTATTTTGCAGAAAGGATTCAGCCCTTAGTCCTATTGATTTAATTGGGATGACTGAGATATTACTGAAACTGAGGTTTTAAAACAGGTGACATTGAGAACTAAGTGGTGGAAAGAACAAGAGAATTATATTTTATTCAAGATCTTAGCACTGTGTTTATTAATGTCACTATAACTTGAAAAATGTTACAGAATTTGTGCACCTTTATTATAGGTTTTAATATACGCCTTATTTTTTGTATGAGAGTATGTCCTCTTTTCTCCAATTTTAATACTGGCATCTTTAATAATTATTTTTTTATTATCTACTTTAAAGAAAAAAGAAAATCACAGCAAAAAAGCCCATCATAACACATACCTTTCTTCAAATAATTTATTTTCCCATCCTATTGTGTTGCTCTTTCTTTTGTGATTTCTCTGGCCTGTGGTTGTGTCTGGCCCAGCAGAGCCCACTCCGATGGATGGGTGCACAAACCCTCCAAAGCTGTGGATGGCCATCAACCCTGTGGTGGTGGCCATCTGCAGTGCAAGGTAAACTGAAGACACAAAAGTTTCCAGGGCTTTTGTTGATGCTGTCTGACACATAACAGGGATTGACACGTACACCTTCCGTGAGAGCTCTCCTGCTCTGGAATCAACTGGTTTTTGGGTTTATCATGGGTAGATGGCAGACTGCAGCATCCTGTAAAGGGAGTTGCATTTGGGATGGGAAGGCTCTGCTTGCTGCTGCCTGCCTGTCACGACCCTGCACGGAATCTCTTCAGTCTTGGCACCTCCACTTGCCGTCTCACCTCTGTCCTGCACGTTTGGGCTGTGGCACAGCCGGCACTGGGATAGAGTTGGTGTCACTGCCAGCTCCAGGAGGACTGTCGGGACTGCTGGGCCCACCCCCTGGGCCTCACACCCACACCATGGACCCCACTCTTGAGTCTGAGCAAGCAATAAAATTGTGCATCTGTCTGCGAGCATCCACGTCAGGCACTGTGGTTTGCTCCTTTTTGATGTGTGTTTATTTCCTTGTTCTCTTTCCCTGGCCTTGTTTGTCACTTTCCTCCGTCTCTCTCCAAATGTCTAAATCTGCGCACTCCACTCCATGATGTTCAAAGACCTCTTTAGGCTCTGCTAAATGCCTAACTACCTTCTCTACGTATCTCAGAAGAAGGTGTCAGCCCTCAGCTGATGAAATCTAGTGTGGTGGTGAAACAGCATGATCCCAGACAAGTGCTGTGTGGAAACACTGGGATCCCAGAGCAGGTCTGTCAGCAGGCAATGTTTTCACGTCCCTGTTGAGCAATCACCTCTCGACACCCCAGAGGTTTTGTGGGTGGGAAGATCAGATGCATGATGTGACCAGGTCCCTGGTTTGGACTTTCAGGGATGTAGACCTGAATTTAAAATTCAGCATCTAAATTTAAAATTAAAATTAAAATTAAATCCTAATCCATTCTGTAAGACTCTGTGCATGAAAATGTCTGAGTAATTAGAATTATCTTGGGGCCACAATATAGAGAACAACTTATGGGTGAAGGAGTAGAAAGACTTTAGGCTAATGCCGGACTTTTTCAAGTTAAAAAGAAGTTCAAGGTAGAAAATCAGCTGACTGCAAAATAAGAAATCATTATGGCCTCACATGGGCAAAGGTCCTAAAGCCAGCTTGTTCACCAGCAGCAAAGGAATATATGAATTTAACCTACACAGAGTAAGATAATCTTGTATGAATGCTGTCTGGTTACTTTATAGAGATTAATATTACTTTTATTATTGGAAAATTTTCTCTCAGATATATTCATGGAACATTGAACCTACCACATACAAATGCCTTGGGATCTTCTTTCAAGAATATTCTCTGCATTTAGATGAGCTGGGTCAGATTTCTTTCTTAACAGCCTATCCAACTTATAAGTTTTGATAAAGAAAAAAGGAGAAGCAGCCAAAGTACCACATGGATTTGTCCCTTCTCTGTAGTCCACAGCACTCCCATTTCTATACTGCAAAGAGTTGACTTACTGAAACCTTTCCTGTGGCATACACGAATGGAGGAAACCTTCTCCTGCCCGCTTCAAAGTAATGAGATGTAGGATTCATGAACAGAAGAGATTTCACTCAGTGCCATCTCCTGAATGGCTGGAGGTCAGTAGGTGCTCAAAACTTTGGAAAGACAAAATTACAATATGAAGGAATGACTTTGAAGATTGAGAGCCACATACTGTCTGCTCTATAGCAAACTGACAAGATCCACATAGGAAAACTATAAGAAAAGTAAAGAAGACATCTTTTTATGTAACTCAAACTTCTCATTTTCACAGCCATGGAGCAACCCAGAAGTGGGCTGCATAAGGATGTACTTGCTGGCTCATTACCATAGACCGTGCAGCTGCAAGTGCGTCTATAGCCTCGAAAACAGAAGCTTTGATCTCAGTGTTACTGCAGAAACCAGAGAGGTGAGAGATGCAAAGTGTCTTTCTGCCTCTTCTCTTCTTGTGTGCCCTTTCTGCCTCCTCTCTTCTTGTGTGGTTCTGGCACGATGAGAACTGCGTGTGGACATGGGCGCAAACCTGAATGGTGCAAGTTGGAGCGACCCTGACAGTCAGGCTAATGGAATAACAAGACATGGCAGTGTTTCTCTTTTGCATGGGGCCAGGGCACAACCCATTCCAGTTATCCCTTCTTCATGCTTTCTGGCCAGGAGGAAGCCCTTGGGTAAGGAACGAAATATTCCAAAAGCCCTCTCTGTAAAAATGATGAAATGCAATTTGAATTCTAGAAACTTGGCCCAGAGTAACTTTTCATTAAACAGCCACAATGACTGTAATTATGGTTAGATAAGATTAATAAATAATACAAATGCTCTCTAGAATGTACAAAATTATTAATGTCTAAGGCATAAACTGGAACTAAAGTCAGATGCTTTATTTGAGGATATAGTAGAAAACTAATAAATCCTGCAGGCAGATTAGTTGGAAAAAGCCAATAAAAATTATTTAACTAACCAGCCAGCCCACTTGCTATTTGGTTTGACAGATTCAATTTATTTTCTCCTTTTAAAATCATTTTTTCTCTCTCTATTGCAACAGTTTCTTGCATTTTGGAAACAACTGAGACAGAGTGTAAAGCTATGCTTGTATTTCTCACAGGGTCTATTAGAGGCTGGGGAGAATGAGCCCAGACTTTAAGGCTAGATATGATATATTGAGCAGCTGAACAGTTTATGTGTGATCTAGAGGCAGAGAAGTTGAAGTGACACAGGGTACAAGCCCACATCCCTGTTCTCAAAACATCATATTTCAATGTTCTTGCATTTGTCTTTCTATTCATACAATGAGAATACGGAGAGGGAGAGATTAAATAAATGTTTGTGAGTATAATCTGAGAGTGCCAAACACTAAATTATTTTAATCCTCTAAGAAGCTATGGCATGGGTCACAGGAGAGACTATTTACAGACTGTTGACGAATTTCAACACTGTCATGGAATGATCGCTTGTCATGGTTAAGGGAAAGGTCTTCTTTTCTGAATGTGAAATGCCATTTAAATGTGACTGAGTTACTTTCACAGCCACCAATGTCCCCACTGCTTCACAAATAACCGGCATGTCTCCTTTTTGAGAAATTCACCTCCTTCACAGCTGACATTTCACTTCTACCTTCTCACCTTGTGAGGGAACAAATTTGCTGGCAAAACCCAGTTTTGAAGTTAATCTGCAGTGCTCTTAGTTTGTGGGACTGAAGGAGTTAAGGTTGCAGCCGAGTAGGAGTAACTACCTGTCCTAGAAAAGCCATTCGTGCTTGTAAATCAAAGCAGCCTCGGGGGGCAGCATTTTGGAGCTGAGAATCACTGCAACTGGCCCTGAGGTCAGCAGCTGCAGCGTTAGGCTAGGGTTTGGCTGGTCCACCAGCCTTAGACCGGCACCAACATCCACTCCAGGAATGTAAAAAATGTCCAAGTCCTTCACAATTGCAAATCTTCCCATAAATCAAGCCATCAGCATCAGAATGCCAAGTGGGAAATTAGTGTTCCTGACAGAGTGGGTGAGACAGACTACTAAAATCACGATGATCCCTCTAAAATTAGTAACCAAGGATCTATATTTACCACTTTCAAATGGTTTTCAGAAGCAACATGGTCATGCACTTTGATAAAAAATTAAGGTGAGAAAAAATTACAGTTTACTTTCTCTGTTTAAATTTACTGTTAATTAAGATGTCTGGCAAATTTAATTTCTGTGAGGCATGAAAGAACATGCACCAGATTTCACTGGCCAAGGAGCAGCCTGCGTACCAAAGTGATCTTCTTTGATGTACCTCAGAGGGGCTGATGGGCTAGATGGAAAGAGTGTCCTGAATTACCACCACTGCTCTGTGTGGAAAAGGCTGAGATGAGTGACTCTGTGAGATGTCACAAAAGGCAAGACAGGCTTCAGGGGGCTTTATAATCGCTTTGGTTGTGGTCACTTTAATCTTTCTTGTATCTATGTATGATTTGTGTAAGGAAGAAAGTGACAAAGATAATATGGGTATGGAGAAAGTGGGAACGGGGCATAGTTACCTCAATTTCTTCCATATGTAAAATCAAAGATTATGATTACTGTATTGCAAAAGGGGTGAAGTTAATTAATTAGTACATGGTGAGTTAATAATATGAAAGAAGAGTTTGAGATAGTAGCAGATATGTTTGTAGAAGAGACTGTGTGGCTGAAAAGGACAGTGTCATACCATACTGCGTACATCCGACCACAGTAGAAGGAGGGAGTCATTCTTCTGATTCACAGAACAAATGAAATAAATTATTTGCCCATTAAAAATCACAGAATCACAGAGAAAAGGAGACTCAAAGGTGACCTTATCACCCTCTACAACTTCCTGAAAGGTGGTTGTAGTCAGGTGGGGGTTGGTCTCTTTCTCCAGGCAGCAACTGACAGAATGAGAGGACACAGTCTTAAGCTGCGCCAAGGGAAATATAGGTTGGATATTAGGAAAATGTTTTTCACAGAAAGAGTGGTGAAGTACTGGAATTGTCTGCCCAGGGAGGTGGTGGATTCACCATCCCTGGATGTGTTTAAAAAAAGATTGGATGTGGTACTCAGAACCATCGTTTAGTTGAGGTGTTAGGGCATGGGTTGGACTCGATGACCTCGGAGGTCTCTTCCAACCTGGTGATTCTATGATTCTGTGATTAAAAATAAACAAAGACAACCTCTGGGTATGATATCTTCGTGCTTATCGATAACATTCAAGCAGGCTGGTGAGTGAAAGGACAAATTTTGCTTGTTGCAGAGATATTTCTAGAGGTGGAGTCCATTGATGGAGGTGTGATGGGGAAAGGAGTACAGACAGGGAAAATAAACAAATCTCTGTGGTTACAGAAGATGCAAAATTGTATCCACTTAGCACCAGGGTGGCCCCAGTCACTGCTCTCTAATGGTATTTGCACCTTAGATAATATCAGCAAAACACTTCTCCAATCATAGGTCTACCTGCTGCACCTCAGCCAGTGGTGACCATTCCTATTTCGTACAAGTATCAGATGTCTCCTCCACTTACTGTTAAAATGGCAAGTGGCTGAACCCCAGGTTTGACTGTGCTTTCTTAAATGTGACTGTGTTTTGAAAGTACTGTGCTTAGGCAGCACTGTGTCAATGCTTGTAGGTGTGTCATACCGACGCTCACACCTCCCTACCACACTCCTGGTGTCCTGCTTAAATCACCCTTTATCGTACAGTCCAGGGGTTCTCCAGACAGCTGTGTTACTCCCGCTGGTGGTTGTTTACCATGCAATAACCCAATAATTTGGTGAACAATCAGTTAAAAAGGCAGGACAGAAACACAGTTCTGCGCAGGATAGATGACAGCTGAGAATTACGCTAGAGCAGTGAAATTCACTACTGCTGGCTCCACATGCACTCTAAATTGTGGAGCAGGACTATGCTAGCAGAAGATTAAGCTCTCTGCAACTATATTGTCTTGGGGGAGGGGAAAGTCCTGTTGCATTTGACATTATGCTGTACTCTGCCTTTAAGAATAAGAAAGTTAAATATGTACACCACATATAAATGCAAATATTTTAATCCCTTTCATGCCCACACCCTCACCCACCTAGTTCTGCACATGGGTGCTAAAACAGAGCTAGATCAGATCAGGATATGACGGTCAATTCCTCACCTCCAGAAGTCCCTGGAAAATTTAGCTCCCTACATTTATGTGGAAGGAGATCCTGGCTGCTATCATATGCACCTTGGGGGTACAACAGACACAATATGGTTTTGGTTTTTTTAGAAATGTCTTTACAAGTAAACCCATGTGCAATGTGGCAAGTACTACTGTGTGAAACCATGGATCAAATTTTTAGTAGCTTTGTGGGTAATGGTGACCTTTTCGAACAGAAAAACACCCCTGGTGTGCAGCCACTTGTGGTCTTGTATTTAAAAAAAGCTCCCCTTGATCTAGACTAAAGCACAGATATTAAAGAATAAAGAACACAAACTCCTGTTTATTTTACTAGAGCCACTGACATAGTGAAGACCTTGAGACTGTTAATGATGTAAAATTAGATACTAGAGAAATTAGATTGAACCAATTAAATGTGGTATAGGTGATGAAGTTCAAGGATTTTGGATCCAAGCCACTGACCAGTTGGACTCTTCCCTACCATGCGTCATCTCTGACTACTGTGAGAGTGCAATACTGGCTATCCACGTAAATTGGACTAAAAAAGGGCCAAACTCTATGTCAAGTAAAGCTATGCAGCTGAGCAAAGATGAAGTCCAGCTTGTTGAAGAGAATGCATTAAGAACAGAATCTGGAGCAGCAGATTTTGGAGAGCCTATGCTGGAAAGAAGCATCTGGGTGCCAGCTGTTCCTAGATCATGGGGAGGCTGAAGACACAGATCCCAGAATGAAAAATCCATGCCCAGAAGCCCTAGTATGTATTGCTGCACTGAGAAAGAGTGAAATATTTAGTGAAGGAAGAAACTCAAACATGAAGATGAAACAGCTATGCACAGCAATCTGGTATCGACAGTATTATACAACAGACTGGGGAGGAAGGGTAATCCAGTGTTTTGGAAGAGGTGGCCTTGGTCTGCTGTTGTTACAGCGAACTTTGTGACCATTTGGGTTTTCATACCATCAGAAGAGCTTCTGAACAAATTGGAGCTTATAAAAACATTCTTATTAATTGCATAGTCTTTCTTTAAAGACAGCTACTTTTGATCTATTAATTAACCCGATCTCACTCTATCTAACATGACGCTGCTATTATGGAATCATAGAATTGTTAAGGGTGGAAAAGACCTCTATGTTTATCAAGTCCAACTTCCAACCCAGTGTCATCACCATGTTCATCATTAAGCCGTGTCTTCAAGTGGCACATCCACACGTTTTTTGGACGCTTCCAGGCACGGTGACCCCACCACTACTCTGGGAAATCTATTTCAATGCTTTATAACCCTTTCCATGAAAAGTTTTTCCCTAATATCCAGTCTAAACCTCCCCTGGTGAAATTTGAGACCACTTCCTCAGGTTCTGTCTCTTGGGAGAAGGTACCACATGCTGTCGGTTCTGTAAGAAATTCCTTGTAGTACCTTATTTCAGAGAAATACAGGTGGAAAATATCTCTATGGTTACTGTTATTACATTTTTAATCCTAGCAGAGTTTTCAGTCTGTCTTGTGTCAGCTACTCTGAGCTGTCACCATGGACTGATGTGAGACATGGGTCACCCTGAGAGTTTTGTGAGTAGGGACACTCTCCGTGAACACTGACGTGTATTTTAGCTGAGAGCACTGCTCTGGCAGAGCTGTGCCATTTCTGTCACCCAGGCAAGGCAGTGGAGGGATCCTCTGGCTGTGCGTGGCATTGTATCCTAGCTGCTGTGTGGGCTTTTCCACGGCATTCCATAAAGACTGAAAATGTTCCCAGTGCGAATTTTCCCAGTCAAGCTCTGAACGGTCTCCCAAGTTATGTGCTCTCTAGTTGTTGGCTTGGGTGGTCAGTACCAATCCAAGCATGGACAAAGAAATTCACACCGGCCCGACTGGATAGCGGTCAGCATCCTCCCTTATGCTTGTGTGGCTTGGGAAACAGCTTCAGGTAAGGTCAGTGGATACCCCATAGCTCCATAGCTTTTGTCCTATTTTGCCTCCATCCTTGAGGACAGAGAACAGGACCAGAGAGAGTGAGATGGCAGAAAGGAAAATTAAGCAAAAGAAATTTTTTTTTGATTCTGTTGACCAAATTTGGTGTACTTTGCAAGAGGAAAAATGCATTTTGCTACAAATTTTGGATTCTGGACTGGAGAATATTTTCAATGTTTTTTTCAATAAGAGGAAAAGAGGACGGTCATTTCTCCACATGTTTTCAATCAGCTCATTTCCTGTCCTGAAAAACGATGAAATGAGAGAGGTGACCTGAAGATTAACAGGATTAAGTCAGGCAAAATCAACTTGGGCTTTGGTGAGGGCTTCTGCATGAGGTGATTGAAACAGTTTCTTCAGAATTATCTGCCTGTTAAATGCAGAATCACTTATAAAAATGAAAAAAGTCTCACTGAATATTGGTCTGTCAAAAGAAAAATCCTCCTACATCATTCATTGAAGATTTATTTATATGCAGTTGCTTTTCTGACAATGAGGGAACCAGATGGAGATATGAAATAGCTCAAATAGAGCTGCTTTCAAAGTTACAGATGATCTGTGGACCAGCTGCCTTGATAATACTTTCTTTGGATGCTCATACCTCCGACTGGATGCTGCTTTGAAAAAATTACTGTTTGTTCCACATCTAACCCTTATTCCCTGGCAAAAAAAAAAAATCTAGTCAGAAAATGGTAATAGAAGTAGTTACAGGGTTACTGCTGTCACTCAGCTCTTCATAGGGTCAAGTTCAAAGAATTTGTCTGCCTAATTTAAAGAAAATTGTATTTAAAATTATGAAAACCTCTCAAGAATAGCAATTTAGGATACAGTCACTTGAACAATCAGAATTAAAAGGTCAGTATTCCTAAGAGCTGAAATCAGCAAATGCTATAGAAACCTTAATGCTTCATCAACCAACACATTAAAAAAAAAAGATAATATTAATGGAAACTTCATCACTTACCATGTTTCATTAGTCAAAACACTGATTTTTCTTGTGTCCTGAAGAATAATTACTTTAGCACTGTTTCCATTTCTCACAATAACAGTACAGAACCAAATAACCTAGCTAGCTGCTGCTGCTGCTGAACTATCCCAGAGCCAGTGGGCTATAACAGCCCAGGTGGAGCTCATTGAAGGGAACCACTAATTGCGCTGCCAGGTAACTGCTAATTGAAGTTCAGTTTTGCTGCCTCAGCTTTTTGCTTGTAGGAGTGTGAATGTAAAGGTTTCATTTTCAGCCTGGATTGTTCAGGTAATGAATAGCATGTGAATGAATAGAAGTGGTATTAAAACACCTCATTATTTCATTTACATGTATTGTGAGTATCTCCTTCCCTGGAGATATTCTAAAGCCGTTTGGACAGAATCATGAGTGGCATGCTTTAGGGGATAATGCTTGAGCTGGGAGGTTGGACTAGATGACCTCCAGTGATCCCTTCTAACCTTACCTATTCTGTGATTCTGGGAAAGGGGATTTGTTTCAGTTTCCAGTTATTCAAATTTTTTTTGTGGAGTATATTTTTGTCTTAAAGATACCGGTAGAATTTTCATGCTTTTTAAACAATCACCATTTTTAGAGCATATGTATAAAAAGTTTACGTTGTATTTGGCAACATTTCACTTCCCAGTGCCTTTGTCCAGATACCTATTTTAAGCCAGGACAATAGGGAGCAGGTTTTAGGATGAATCTGGAGCAAGATGAATATGTCTTAGGCATCATAGTGCATCACCTTACTTACTTTGCTACTGGTCCTTGTAGCAAAAGATGAGCAGATACCTAAAACTGCAATTCAGGGAATTCAAGACAGATGAGAACAAACCCCCAGATTTAGCTGATTGCCTGTTTTTGGAAAATGAACACAGGATCCGTGTTGCTTTGAAGAGTCTGTCCACACTCAAAGGTAATTTATCTGGCTTTTGGAGAAGTTAACAGTAGGGTGAGTAAACATGAGACCATGTTATATGTGAGATCTCAGTGTATAATTCGTGATGGGTTTTGATACTGAGCAGTTCTCAAGTGCAGTGGGAAAACATGTACCTATGATAGAAATGACATGCTGAGAAATAAGGAGCTATTCTGGTCAGCAGTATGATTCGAAAACACTTCCTCCACTCCAGGTGGGAGGTTTTGGGGAGAGAAGAAATAAATCCTAATCAACAGCTCACTGAAATAAATGATGTCAGTCTCTAAAACAAACAGTCTATTATGGAAATATGGAGTTAAACTACGAAAATTATTTCCCCAGTCTTAAGAATTCTTTGATTTTCTTTGATCTTGTTTTCTTTTCCTTTTTTTTTTTTTTTTAAATTTTTCTCCTTCAGAAACCTTATACAATCCTCAGGTTGCAAGGGACTGATTATTCTGGCAAAGGAATATTTTCCTTGGGTCTGGGATCACACTGTGGTCATCAAGATCATTAGTTTGTACTAATTAGTTTGCCAGTGGATGCAATCAGCATCCATTCTCTGTTCTTTCCAGATCCCTGAAACAGGATTCCTCTTCTCCGCTGTTGTTTTGTTCCCGGGGAATTGTTTTGTGCTGAGCTTCATTCTGGCAAGAGATAAAACCTCCTCCTCATCCTGAACCCAAACTGCTGCCCAGGGTGGCCAGGGGATCCTCACCCCTGAAAGCCAGACCCTCTTGCAAAATGCATATGGATTTTTGTAGAAGCAAGCGCCACAGAACTATCCTAAAATCAGTCCCTTGTGACGTGTTTGAAAAATCCTTCTCTATGTATCCTAAAAAGTTTTCTGTGTGCTATGCTACATAAAATACAGACAGCCCATTAAAAACACTGCACTGCAAATGAGAATATTTTTCACATTACATTTTGTATCTTTAAGTCATCTGAGAAATTTCTATGTTTTCTAAAACAAACAACATTGTCTCTATAAAATAACAGGATCTAGATTTTTTTTTTCCTTTCAGTGGTACCATGGCCACTTGTTTTTTTGGGGTTTTTTTATTAACCTCAGTGGGAAATTGGTCTGAAGATATATTTTCTTCCTTCATGAAAGCAGCAGTAACAAGGGCAAAAGCAGAGCTCATTCTCATAACTGAAAGCCTGGCTGTTTCACTTCCAGCAATATTTCTTTTTGCAGAAAAGCTTATGCATAAAAATATCTTTTCCCAAGGTTAGCATTCCGACGGTAATTTGAGCAGATAGGTGCTGCTCGCAATTAGTGCCGCATTCCGTATTGACTGCTGTGCCGGTGGAATCTTGTGACACCAACTACATTAGTTATGAATCTCTGTCCATGTATAGGCAATCCAGGGGATGTATAATGTTGAGAGAAAAGTGCCTCCTGAGGACTTTGGAATGTTACTGTTGAACTAACTACAGGTATAAAGTGACAAAATAGCTAAAATCCTCACAGGACATCACCCTGACGCATTAGGCAAACAGGAAAGTAGGCTGCTTGTGATGCAGGCAGACAAGACAGAAAGGGGGGAGGAAGAAAAAGCATTCATTTGGAAATTTCCAGCTTCAACCTTCTCTTAGCTGCGTTTATGTTTTAAATATACCCCCAGTCATGCTACCTAGGAAAATGTTCACGGCTGAGTGTGCTGCAGTAACAAACAGTTGATCTTTTCAGAATCTTAAGAGGAATAGTTGATACTGAAAGGAATATTTGAATATTGCAATTAAAAGCAGTTCCTTTTCTCTTTTACCATTCATAAGTATTCAGCCTTTCCTCTAAGGGACCGGTTCAGTAAAAGCTGTGGGTAACTTGTGCACTGCATTGCAGAAGCTTCCACTAGAAAGGACTTGTGGTTTCTTTCATCATTTTCTCATCAGACACACACAATGAATTCAATCTGCAGTTTTGCATTAGACAAAGGTGGAACAAGGTGCTTTCTTTCCTTTATATTCACAGTCTTTCAAAGGACAGCGTCAGAATGGAGAGGGCAATGCCAGAAACCCTGTGATTTCTGCCTGGCTATTCCTCTTACTCAGATATGACCCCCTGGGTGCTTTTGTAAGGGGCAGCCTCCATTCCCTCTTCTCTGCTCCTCCTGCCTCCAGCACTGTCTGGGCTTCCCACTATTGGCAACTGAAATATGCACAAGGGTGGGACAAACCAGGTCCAAAAGTACTACTGATAGCGTGACTTCAGGGAAGTGAAGCAAGTACTGTAATCACTGCACGTGTTCATACACCCCTTTGGCACTAAGGTGTTTTATCATTCCATCTCGGTGGAAACATAAGGAGACAATTACCTGAGCCACTACAAAGTTATCAGCAGGGAGCCAGCATTTCCCCATGACAACTGCTTGTCTCCTGTGTTTCTATTAGGGAGGGATTTCTGGTGATACTCAGCCTGAAAACTGATCTGCTTTAATAAAATGGAGACCATGAGGTGAGGAGGGGAGAAGGGAGGCAAGGAGCCTTTCCACATTTTCTTGCAATGGTGGGAGGAGAGACTTGAGCTTGTGGCGAGTAAGTGGCTTCTTCAGGAGAAAAGTTTTGCATGCTAGAGATAAGCTCTGTTTTGCGTCCAGCCTCTTTTATGTGCTTGCGTACATTTACGAGGATTTTTTATGCTTGCACGCAGCTGCCTTCCTACAGTTGTGTTAAGGCACATGCCACTGAGGCCAGGAGCTGTGCTCTACATCCCCTTGTCTGTGGTTCAGCATAAAGCTGTCATACTGTGTCGTGTTCTCTTTTTGCTGTGAGCACATACATCTCTTCCTTTTTCAGAAGGTCTGCCTAATTTTAGTGAGAAAATTGCCCCTGTCAATGGCAGACTTGCTGCACAGCCTTCCTGGATTACCCAGTCTGTAACAACTTAATTATCTCAGCCAGGTGGAAGATCACCTTTACTGAGATGCCTTTGGTAAGTTGGGCAAGTACAGCAGGAGAGGTGCTCTCTCTGAAATTAGAAACAGCTTTAGGCTTTATGAGCAAATCAGAGAGCATAGTGGACACGGCGTTGGGGAGAGTTTTATGTGAATGTGTCTGATCAGCAGGATGGTAGTAGATCAGCATATGGTCCCACTGAGAATGGGGCTTCTCTGTTTTCTTCAGTAAATAAATTATGAGAAATACATCCTCTCCAAAGAGCTCTGAAGAGGATGTCTGAATACTGTATATCAGCTTTAATGGCAATAAAGAACGGAAAGGTTTTACGTAAGGCCAGTGAGAGCTCCAGGGAGTGCTCCTTGCTTTTCTGACTTTCTGACCATCACTATCTGAGCATCTTCTACGCCAGTAAGTAGGACACAGAGAATGGCAGTGATGAGGCTTTCAGTGCAGCAACTGACATTGCTCTCCAAGTTGCAGGTGGGTGTTACTTGGATCACCTTCTGGGCAGTGTTGACTGTGAAGGCTAATGCAAGAAGGACTGTGAACTAGTTTTGTGCATAAGTATTTCATACAAATGTATATGTGCATGACCACAGATGTGTATGTATGCATCGTATTCAAAAACCAGATGAAAAACCCTGTTTGGAAGATGTAGGTGTGCCATTATGAAACATCTCTGTTCTACTACTGTTACATTAAGGGAAGAGCCAGCAGATCTAACTGTTCTCTGCAAAGAGCCTCTACAGCTAACGCTGGATCACCATTTAGACCACTTTGCAAGTGATTGCTTAAGTGATCACTCATAATCACTTGAATATTTTTCCCTTTGAGAAAACAGTTCCAAAAGGTTGTGAGTGTTGAAAACACTGTAGGATTAGCAAATTAATTAGGATCTACTTTGGAAAAATTATTTTTAATAGCACAATCTTTACAACAGTGGAAAATTTGTTCCTTGTTTTATTTATTAAAAAATGAGGATTTAAAAACTATTTTTCAAATAGAAAAAGAGTAGTGCATTTTTACCACCATCTGTTGAACACGTTTTGGGAACCAGGCATTTCTTTTTCCATCCACAAATACCTGAAGGTTTTTACCCCGTTCAATTAAATATTTACATTTTTAAAAGTAGAAGGAAAGACGAATCTGTTGGGACCTTCCACTATCTTTCAAAAGCAGAAATTAAAACCACAAAAGTTCCCAACCTCCGAAACCCCAGTTTCATAGATACTGTATTTGCTAGAAAATAACTGAGGAATGAGGATATTTACTGCAGAAATACGAGTGAAAAACTGAGTGAAGTGTGAAAACAGTGAGCCCATCACATGAAATCTCCAGGAGTGCAACTGAAGCTTGGGTGATCGGAGCTTTCCAGGGTTTTGCACCCGGACCTGCAGATTATGCAGATATATCCGCACATCTCACAGAAGGACTGAACAAGTTTTGAAATGGGAAATCTAGATGGAGCATTCCCTCTTCATAAAAAGAATATTGTCTTCAAAACAGATTCCTAGGTACTGTGTAAAAACACGTGGCAACCACATTCCATAAGAAAACTGGCAGGGTCCAGAAGGTCATCCAAGGGTAGAGGAAGAGAAAGGGCTCTAACAAGGAGAGAAATTAAATGAAAGTACAGTGTTGGGCTTGGGTTTCTGAGTCTCTTTGAACAAGGAGGAATGAACTAAGAGAATTTTGATGGAAGGGCAGGATGGACAGGGTAACAAGTGACACATCAGAGTCCCTTTAATATGGAATTGTATCAGAAAAAGTGTGGCCAGCAAGACTCAGGCAGTGATCATTCCCTTGCACTCAGCACTGGTGAGGCCACACTATAAATCCTGTGTTCGGTTTTGGGCACCTCACTACAAGAAAGAGTTTGAGCTGCTGGAGCAAGTCCAGAGGAAGGCAACAAAGCTGGTGAGGGGTTTGGAGCAGAAGTCTCATGAGGAATGGCTGATGCGAGCTGGGATTGTTTAGCCTGGAGAAAAGGAGGCCCAGGGGAGACCTTATTGTTTTCTACAACTCCCTGAAAGAGGTTTAGCCAGGTGGGAGTTGGTAGTTTTTACCAAGTAACATAATGGTATTACATTTAATGGTGCTGGCAACCCACACGCCAAGTGAGATTATAGCTACCTGCTCTGCAACAGGACAGGATTAACTATCCTGAAAGTGCCTCAAGAGCCAGAGAAAGAGCCTGTAGAGCTGGAAAGACTAACACTAATAAAAAGGTGTATTAACAATGAGAGAAAAGTAGGTGACTTTTTTCCTAGTCCAGAAACCACATAGTGCTCAGGTGAAAATTGTTCTTCGCAGTTAAATTTCTTTTAGCTTTTGTTTTACATGCCCTTTGTGTCTATTTTTGCTACAGAGAATATTGCTCAAACAATACAGCAAATTAAGGACATGCGTTTGGATCCTCTGGGAATGACTGAGGTTCCTGAACATGTCTGGCATTACTTGAGATGCCCTTGCTTTTCTGTCTGACTTCTGGTGGCTGATGCAGAAGGAAAATTGCTTTCCCAGAGGTCCAGTGTCAGACCTGACAGCCTTGCAAGGAGGGCTCAGGTACCCTAAAGCACATGAAATGTCATTAGAGGGGCATGTTTAGGCACACTAGTCACTCCTTACCAACATCTCTGTTTCAGAGTTATTACTGAAACACTTCACTCTGTGTTGGCAGGAATAAGGACACCTTCTTTCTGTTCCACAGCATGAACAACTATCAGCACCAGGCAGCAACCACTGTCTGCTCGCTCCTGCTGCTGGTCTCTGGTGGCAAGGCCAGACTGCCAGTGGATGTCAGAGTAGGGTACCCACCCTCCAGGGCTGCGTGATGAGGGGACGTCTTGGTTATGCTGTGTGTTTCATTTTCCATGCAATACTTTTACCCAAGTTTTATTAAATTAGTTTACCTATATGGATTTGTGTTAGACTCTGAACTACTCCACAGCCTCCCCTGAAAATCCTGAAGGCAGTGAAACCCTCCCCAGATTGACAATCCCCCAGAGAGGGCATACAGGACACTGCAGAAAGGTGGTCATGAGGAATACCCCTGAGCTTTTTCTCCTTCCCACAGGAAAGCCCAGCAGACGCCAGTAGATTTGGACTGGCATTTTAAATCATGTGGCTTTCACCATTTTTTAAAATGTTGTCAGAGATGAAGCCACATAAGCAGGTGTGAGGACCCCCAGCTCCCAGCACAGATGGCGCTGGAAGGCAGAGGTGGGTGGAAGGCAGCAGTGCTGTGCTGGCTGCAGCGCCTGCAAGGAGCAGCCAGGGGCATTAAGGGGCCTGTTTCCTTTTTAGGAAAATTATTAATGACCATGAGATGAAAAAGTGATTCAATACCAAAAACTTGCTGCGCAGCATCTGCTGTTTGGAGATGGATTCAACTAAAAAGAGCAACACAAACCGTACAGTGGATTTACCTCACTTGATCCAATGCCTGAGCCAAAATGCTGTGCTTTGCTCTTTCTATTGCTATTGCAATGTTATTCTACGTTGTTTCCCTCAATGACAGTGTCCTTTCATTTGAGAACTATTGTTTTCACTTGAACAAAACGAAGCCAATCCAGAAAATGGGACTGAAACCCCGGAGGAACAGCACACATAACTTCAGAGGTGAAATTATTTAACCAAGCTTGAAATACTACACACGAGCCTCTTTCTATGTAAGGATGATCAGAAAATGTAAATTGCATCGGTTGTCCTGCATACCTGAAATTTCTACCTGATTTCCCTCTCCAGTGTCTGGTTAAGAAAGCTCACTTTGGCTTGTAGGGCACAAGAAGTCTCACTGTATCAGGGAAATACCTGTAAAAAGGTAAAAACAGGGTGGGAGGCAGGATCTGGACTCTGCCACAAGTCCACAGTATGCCAGGGAAACCTGTCTTGGAAACATGGAAAGCAATCTGCATTGTGATTTCTGAACACTGCTTTGAAGATATTTTCTGGACTTGGTCTCCAAATCCAAACAATAGGAGATATTGGTCTGTAAAATTTTTTTCCTGGAGTTCATGGCTGGTGGCTAAAGAGTAGCTGTGGTCACCACTTGCCTGCAGACCGAGAACTGGTGCTGGGACAATTTCTAAGCTTTATGAGCATGAGTTGAGTGGTTTTCATTTCCTGATTTGCTGACACCTCCAGAAAAAAATATTTAAATTCACATTGCTTATTTCTTCTTCTTCTTATGGTTACAGCCTGACATTTTCAATTCTCCCATTTAAGAGTTACATTATTTAAGTGTCTTACATAACTCCCGTTGTCACTGTAGAGGGAAGATTTTTATTAGGGATATTGGTTTTGATTTGTTTCTTCTGTTTGGTTATGGAACTCAAAATAGCCTTAATGCATGAAAACTCACAAATGGAAAAAAGGAAGGGAGGGGGTAGCTGTGTCCTAGGCCCAATTTTTCTCCTTCCAGTGGTAGCTGAGAGTCCCTGTGGAATTTGTCATCTCTAGATAAGATTATTAATTTTGCACACAAACCCTGTTTATGGCTTCCTTGTTAAAAAAAGTTTTCAAAGTTTTTCTTCATAAAAGTTTTTGTCTTAACAGTTCTATATGCTAGCAAGTGTCTGCATTTTCTCTAGAATAACTTTTAATTAGCCACATGGCATAATTCTGTAAACCTTTTTTTTTTGTTTTTAAGATAAAAGAACAACTGTCAGAAAAAAAGGAAGAGTTTTAAACATAGGGAACAGAAGAAAATCCTTTCCCTAACCTCCTCCACACAATATTAATATTTTACATTATGGAATAATCATGGGAGAGAGCTGGAATATCTCCTTGAATAGTCTTCCTGCCATATGGAAGCTGATGGAAGCAAATCTACAGAGGAGTTTTTCATGTTTTTTCTTCTTGGTTTCACAGATACTTTTAAAACATTCACAGCTGCTGTGTAATAAACTTTACTTTTTTGTGGCTTTAAGAGTAAAAAAGTCAAGTGCTGAAAGTATCACCCTGTCCTTGACACCTGACTTCTCGCAGCCAGGTTCCCAGCTTATGCTCCACGCTCGGGAGCACGTAGTTCCAGTTTCTGCTGATGAGCTCGATCCTCCTCTCTGCCATTTCTCGGTGATCTCATCACAGGTTATCACAATTGTACTCTGAACCTTTTTCTTTCCTGCCTCCTCCACTGTAGATGTCACCCACCTTCACTATGTGCAAGGTCTTGCTTATTGACAAATCACTGCCAAATACCACTGGAAAAACCTTTTATGATGGATTTCAAGATCTCACCACATTCCCATGTAAGTACCAGTCATTCAGACCCTGCTTTGCTCTTTGGTCTAATAGTTTTGAAGCAGAAATAGAAGTAGGCTTCATTTCTACTATTGCCTCTGCTCCCCCCTGCCCTTTGGATCCCTGAATCACCCTTGTAAAACTTGAAAGTAGGTCTGCAGTCCCATGTGGCAGGATAAGTTGACACTGTCACTGCTGTTTGCAGTGACCAGAAAAACAAAACAAGTGGGTCGTCAGCTTCTGTGACTTTTAGCTGACTGTCTGAGGGCATCACAAAACTGGTTCATGGCCAGGAGAGACCCTGCCCTCACTCGGGCCCTCCTGTTTGTCTGCAGCAACGGGGAACTTTCTACACCAACCTGGGTTTTTCTAAACACATAGAAAGCTCCTGACGGCACTGGATTTGATGCAAAGGTTTCTAGTAATTTCTGTTTCTGTGTGCTGGGACCATCAAAGTGAATGATGGCAGGAAGGAACAGTCCTGAGAATAAGGCACAGTAGCTAGCTGAGGACCTGTCTGGGGACTTTGCTGAAGCAGAGATTAAAACACAGTGGTAAGGGAAAGCTGTGTGTAAACCTTGCCTGCTCAGCTGCTGGGGAGAGCAAAACCCTTTGATTCCCAAGCTGGTAACAGGGTGGCTTGGGAGAATGAACCCTTTGTGGAGCTGTGCCATGTCAAATAGCTCCTTTGCTGCTGTGGGCTGCTCTGACTGTGTCACATCCATGGAAGAAGCAGGGCTTTAGTGCCTGGGGCCTGGCTGCTGGTTTGCAGCAGGAGAAAACAGCAGTCCCAGTCTCCACGGCTCTCCCTGCTCCTCCTGTGATGGAACAGTTGCTGTCAGAACATCACAGACAAACAATTGCTGCACCCGGGGCTGATGCACCATCATCAGTGACGAGGTGGTGTCTGTAGGAGAGTACAAGGAAATGTTCTGCTGACCACCCTGCATCACCCTTCTGCTCCTGCCCACTACATGCAACCCTACTTGTAAAGCATCCTGGGTGTCCATATGATTTCTTCAGCCATAGACAATCAGCCTGTAAAGAGCTAATATCACACATGCCAACTACTTCAAACAATCTGTATCTCAGTTTTATCACTCATAACTACTGTGCTTAAACTACTCTGTGTTAAGAGAAGGCTAATTTTGGTTATATTATGAAAAGATGCATTTAATAATCAAATTTGTAGTGAACTTGGTTTATAAGGACTTAACTCAGAAACTGGTTCATTCAAATACACAACAAAATGTATATTAAAATCGTTTAAGAGTGAAATAGGCTGATGCCCAGCCCTAGCACCACATAATGCTGCAGAGCACTGTCACAAGGGAGGATTGGCACACCTGCAGGAAGGCAAAGCTGGGGGGTTGTTTCACTGTACACAAGGAAGAGGCAATTTGCCCAGAGCACCTGCTCTGTATCCACTATTCATCTTAACATGAGAAAAAAAATGTTGCTGCTCTAAAAGCCTTTCTGAGAGATGTTTGCCTGGAGTGAGCCATAAAAACCAGTTAGTGAACCTCCCATCACAGCTAAGGTACTGAAACAACTAAGGAATGCTGTTACTTTTTAAAAAATGTCTTTAATTTTGGCAAAATGTCTCTTTTTAAAATTTTTTTAAAAGAATTTTTTGTAGTCTTGCATCACTATTGTGCTCTCCTGTGTCCTTATATGAATGTACTGTCTTAACTTTACATCCTGCCTAGGAATAAAGCTACCTCCAGGTGAGCTGGTGTGCAGCATGGCACTGTGCTACTGCCAGCCTGGCCACTCTTAAAGGCCAGGCAGTCTTGTAGTGCTCAGCATGCCCTTCTCAGAGTCATGCTCCAGGGCATGCAGAGAGTACCAGGATGTATTTCCACTAAGGCACACTGCCCAGTTTACCAATTACTTAAATGGGAAGAGTCTGTCAGGGGTTGATACTAGTGAAGAAACTCCTTGCAGGAGAGCACTAGTGCTCTCATCTTCCTTTGTGAATCCTCCAGGTTCACAGGCAGGTATCTTCTGTCATACAGCCCTAATCACCCAGGCCTGGCTATTTGGTCCTTGTCCTGGCTGTTAGTGAAGCTGCTGAAGACTCAAGTGGGAGACAGTAGCATCAAACAAGAGATGGAGGCAGGGAGAGATGCTGGTCAGACTCTGCTGCATAAGAGGCCCTGTTATTGGTATGTCCCTGCTGTACTTATTTCTAGTCTTTAGTGAGCGATGAGAGATTCAAGAAACTGCTGCTTATTCAGGTTCCACTCTGGAAACTGGAGAAGATATTTGAGTATGACTTCTTCTCTGGCCACATTTGTTAAAGACCCATTTCATATGATGTGATGCCATACAAGAGATCCACGAGAGAGGCCGCGACTTTAATGTAACACTTTTAACCAATCAGCCACCAGCCAGGTTGGTCTGGGACCATCTGGAGTTCCTCCTGGCTGAGATTCAGTACAGAAATCACCTAAGTGATGCATCTTGCATCTCTGAGTCTGCTGGGCTGTGAGTAAACAGCAGGGGGCAGAGGGCTTGAAGAGCCCAGAGAGAGACGAGCAGAAGGGTTTGTTTGGGTCAGGCTGCCTGTGGCTGTCCTGGGGTCAGGTCCTTGTTACATGGAACAAGACCAGTCTTTGCTACCCTGAGAGTGAGTAGAAACACATTCACACACAGGTCTCCTCAGGCCCGAAATGACAACTAGTTACAGGCTTTGCAAGAGTTCTTCAGGATGGATACAGGTTCCTGAGCAGCTTTATGTTGGTTGGCTTTTCTTTCCAGCTCTGCTGGCTGACACCCAGGTTATTTTTCTTCCATTTGCAAAATCATGTCAATTGTTGAATAGTCTTTCACTCATCTAGGAGCTGTAGGCAGAAGATCTTTAAAACATCTGATGCAGTGCTAGAAATGGGAGAGCAGCTTTGCAGACTTGATATCCATGGAAGTGGGCAGGGGGATGCCAGTGGGAATTTGGTGGTCTGAGGCATGAAGGCATGGAGGAGCTTGTGAGGTTTGCTGAGGGCTGAGGCAGAGGCAGCTCCAGCCAGCTGGGTCTATACAGTCTGTAAGGGAGGGCTGAAACACGAGCCAGAGTGGAGACTGTGAGAGCAGGCAGTGACTCCAGACTTGCATACAAACTCAGGGCTGAGCCCAAAGAAGCAGATGCATAATGTACGCCATGCAGAAGCTACTGTGACAGCAAAGGTGTAATTTGTGTCACACAGGATAGATGCTGTGCTTTACTCATTGCTGTGTGCCAGTGGTGTGTCAAGAGACGTGAAGAGAAAAAGGAGTTTTAAAGTAGCGCAGCAGTTGAGACTTTTTATTGATCCTAGCCTTTATATCACATATAACAAAGAAGAAAAGCACTGTCAGAGAGACAGATGGTAACAAGTCAGCTTAAGACAGACATGAATCATTTCATACCGAAAGTTTGGAAGTGATGCCATGATTTTTGCTGCTTACCTGTCTCTTTGCTATTGGTGCCTAAGGCACTTTCTCAGAAATAGTTCAAAGGACACATTCCATATCCTTGGATGCTGTGATGGAGAAGAATGATTTCTTCTCAGCAAAAAAAAAAAAAAAAAAAAAAAAAAAAAAAAGTCTTTCAAGGTGAAGAACCCTAAGTTGTCACTCAGTACCACCCGATAATCTGTGATGGCTATATGTAAGGAAAAATGTGCTCATAGAAGCAGGAAAAAAGAGTAAGTTATAGATTTTCCTTGAGATGACTCAATGGCGAAAGGTGTGGGAGGACACTAGAAAGGGAGGAAGAAATTAGGACCTCAGGGCTAGACCCAGATGGAAATGTCAGCCCTCCTGGAGACTGCAACTAGATTCAATGGCGTAAATATATGGTCTAAATATTTAGAAAAAATGTAAAGAAATTTATGGAGATATATTTATAGATTGAATGATTGCAATCGGTTGTGCTCTGTTTCACCAGCTTGAATTAAACTGCAAAGGTTTTTGGTTTTTACGAATAACAAAGAAAAACAGAATTTGGCTTTCAATTCCTTTATGTAAAAATAGCTCTTGCATTAGATTATACAGTAGAGAAGTTGAACATTACATTTTTTTTTTACAATATACACCACCTGTGAACATAAACACGTTTATTATATATACGACCTGGCTTGTTAACAGACATTGCAATAGTCTACACCCTGTTGACACAATTTTTCAGTCAGTAGGGTTTCTTTTGATAATGGGCAGAAATGCAAAGTGAAACAAAAAAAGAAAGCAGAGGCCAAAAGTCACAGAAAGAACAAGGAGAAACCATCATTTTTCTACAGACCTCAGGGGCTGACCATGGTGTGGCTTTACTAGCATAAAGGGCACAAAGATCTTCACTATCTGCCAGGAGTTTTCTGTTATGCAGCAAAAGAGCAACTTGATTGTGCTCGTTTGTAGAGCAGAACCAGCAAGGTCAGGTCTACAGGGATAAGAGACATTAGAAGATATGCCTTGTTTCTCTCATAGATGCTTTTCTAAAACAAAACAGAACAAAACAAAACAAAAAAAATAGAGAGAACTCATCCTTCCAGCTGAGGAACAATGTCATTCCAAAATGACAAAAAAGCTGGCACAGGTTTAACCTTTGGTTTTAATAATAACTTTAATTCTGTATGATTTTAGCCTGGCAGTTCAGTCTGTAGGATGCTAACGGAAATTATTGTACTAGTTGTGGAGTCTCTAATAAATCTGATAAAACTTTTTTCTTCTGGAAAATTCCAGGTATTCCACATAATCATTCATAACCCTTGCCTTCCTGATGTAAAGCAGCTCTGTGCATGATCAGAGCTGAAGTGCTGCAGGAAGAAAAGATAAAGAAGTTTTTTTCTTCAAAAGACATTTTAAAGGAGATGTTTACCTAATGCTTATGTACGATAACCCCATTTTGTTTAAGACCTTGCCAAAGATTATTATTGTTAAAGTCTCTGTCTGACTTTTGTCTAGAAAAAGCCTTCAGAAAATTTATCTTTCAACAGTTCCCAGTGTTAAAATACTTAAAAATAATCTCCCTATCAACCTGAGGAGATTCTAATATAGGAAAATAATTTTTCCCTCCTGAATTTTCTCTCTGCTCACAATCTCTCTGACTGCTTCCCTTTTGTATGGACGGTGAGGTAGATTTGAGAAGCTTGTGTTGATCTGGCAAAGTTTTGCAGCATTAACTAAATTGTCAGCATAAGCATTTTTTTTAACTGAAAGTTTGAATCTAGATGTGACTTCATTTTTAAGTTTAAAGCCTATAAATATCAGGTTCTTAATTTAAAAAGACAAGATGTTAAGATTTTCTGTCTCATTATACCAGCGTCAGTATCCCAGCAAAGGAAATTTTTAAATGTATTTGAAAAATTTCTTCTCGGTTTTCCTTTCTGTGCACTTGTATGATATGTATTCAATCCTAAATAATTACCTAGGACCTGAAAGTAGAAGATGTGCTTATGCATATTTGCACAACACTGTTTTACTTCAAAAGATATTTTTAGAGACAGAGAAACACGTTATTAAATATGTTGTATAGTACACTATCTGCATTTCCATCGTGAAATGTTTGTATTTTCAGTTGATATCGGTTGATTTTCTATCAGTGGGAAAGGATTTGGTGGTGGTGGTGTGGGGTGTCCTGGAACCCTAATCCATCCAGCCTTCATCACATAAGCTTAACTTACAACCAAGAAAGAAACTTGATGGTAGAATCAGAGTCAGAAAACGTTTTAAAGATTAGGCAATTAAGGGAGAATTCTGGCTGTCGCATCCTTTTTCCCCCATGACCACAAAACCAACATTTTTTACATTTATAAATAACGTTGATTCCTTGGAAAAAATTGATGAGGGATTTCAGGTGAGAGTGTGGCCATTGGGTCTACCCTGACTTTCCCCATGCACTGCTCCAGCTGTAGGCACACAGGGAGCAATGGGGAATTCTCATGGAGAGTGACTGCACTCGTGAAGTCATAACTCATGTGTTGCTCTGTGCTGGCCGTGAGTGCCTGCCAGGCTGACACCAAGCGGGCTTTGCTCAGCCACAGCAGCTTTTCAGACCATCCCATCACGGGGGAGATGAGGATGCAAAGCCACTGCACACTGAGAGGAGCCTTTGACACAGGACCACAAGAGGGAAGAAACCCAGCTGTTTTCTTCCCTTGGTCTCAGCTGGGCAAGGAAGGTTGTTTTGTGGTCTGGGATGACATTAAGAGGCGGATGATGCTGCTAGCTCCCTGGATAGGAGTTCCTGCTGCCTGCTCAGTTCACCCAGCTGAATGCCTTACTGCTGAAATAAATATTTGTCTCACTTTTTTCTGCCTCCTCCTTCAGCATTTACTTCTGTTTCCATGACCGTGAAAAAGATTACAAGTCAAATTTGTTTTTCCATAAACCAGATACAAATATGTCCTGAAATGAATCCTGCTTTCCCAATGGAGACTGGAAGCTTTTTTTCTGATTTTGTGGATTCTCCATTGACATCATTATACGGATGTTAAAGTCAGGGATTTTTGGAGAGATTAGTGTAAGGGGGTGGAACATATATGCAGACAGAACAAAAGACGTTTCCACTCCCATGACAACAGAAAAAGTAATGGCTGTTTCTGGTATGAGACTGGAAGAAGCTACCTCATGGCATTTAACAATTCCCTAAGAATGTCAATGTGCCGTAAACGACAACCCTAGGAAATGGGAGGTCAGGATATCAGTACTAAAATTCATTATCGGAAATGTCTCAACTGATTGAAAAGAAACCCCTCTTTGTCACAAAATCTTTGCAGCATCACTGGTGGTTGCAATGAAACCCCTTACCCAGCTATGGGTAATATGGATAACATACCAGTCCATGGTAACATGTGGGAAAAAGTTCCAAATAAGGTACTGTATGGGTAGCACAGTTAAACGCGGGTCATGCTTCACTGAAAAGAAAGTGGAGGTGGAAATTACATAAATTGAGGTCAGTGCTGCCTTGCGTGTCCATCGGGTTTCTGCTGCAAAGTCCACGGAACAGGCCTTTCTGTTCAACAGGGAATGAAATTTAGTGAAAACCATGCTGGTTTTCATCTTTATAGCAGAGATTGCCATCAAGATGATTTCCAGAAAAATGTATCTTCTTCCAGTCTCGCTGACTTTTAACAAATGAGAATAAAGTAACCTAAAATGAAGTACCCTTCTTTTTTTGTTTTTATTTTTTAAATGGGAGCTACCTGAGTCTTTGTGTACATGGAGATTTATTCCAGTCCATGAAAGACTGTGAGCTCTTTTGCATATGGAGAGCTCCACCAGCTTCAGGTTTCTGCATGCAAAGTCAAGTATGAACTTACATGCACACAAGGAATGTTTTTTATTCAGCAGCCAAAATGATTTATCTGGAGCACCATGAAACAGGCAAAGCATTAGTTCTCAATTTTCCTAATAAGTGAACAGGGTCAGACACTGCTGTAACTCAGAGAAAGACTCTTGCCAGATACTCTTCCATCAAACAGAATTGTTGGAAAATAGTCAATGACTTCAACATTTACAAATGAAAGTGTATTATAGACCAAAATCTTACTCCGGTTTAGTTTGTCTGTTTTGTTTTTTTTTTCCCTAATTGCTGCTTTTCCATGCAATTTGCGAGTCTACAAGGACAGTCATTCTTTTCCATATATATTATTGTATGTGTGTGTGTATGTGTAGGGTAAGAAAATAATTGTTTGCCATTAGAAAAGTCTCTGGATTAGTTATACTAGAATGTGGGCAACTACTAAAAGCTCAAAAATGTGCAGTGCAGATGTCTGATTCAGGGAAAAAGGGTAAATCCAAGGAAAAGGTGCTGTAGAGGACAGGACAGACACAAAACTTTAATTCAAGTGCTTTTCACTATTTCTATGCAAATAATAGAAACTAGCAAATGACTCGGGATAAACCTGGTCAAGGGCTAAGATCACTATCACTATAATCAGAAATGAATGTTCCCACTTACTAAAACAGGGGAAGACTGGATGCATTGCAGCTGTTGTGCGTATTCTCAGCAGCCCAACTAAATGAGCAGCCATTTACTCTGGGCAAATTCCTGTTTAGAAGTAGAGGTGAAAGTTAATCTATTCTCTTGTTTTCTCTGGTGGTCTCTATGCTGTGTAGGGCTGCTTTGTTGTGTGCTGACCTCCTGGTTGTCTGTCAAATACATACAGCTCTCCTGGGGGCACAGGTGAAGGTGGAGGAATACAAGACAAGACAGATGTGTAGTAAGGATGATTGACGCTCTGTAACAATTGCTAAAAAATGTGCACAAAAGGACTTTTTGCAGATGGTACTGGGAAAGAATAGTAAAGGAGGAGCAGCTTGCACAATACGATCTTCAACAGATATTTATATCCAAGAATCTTGAAAATTGGAGGAGATAATGCAATGATATTATTTTATCCACAAAAGAAACTATACAGGACCAGCATGGCTTTACTTTTGATGGTTTGAGAGACTTCCCATGCACTCCAAGGCAGAGAGGTGGGTCCAGGGCAAGAGCAGGATGGCTCACCCTGACCATGGGGCCAGATCCCTTGGGACTATCCCTGCTACAAGGTCACATCCAAGACTGAGCTATGACACTGCATTCCCATTAAACCTCTGAGCTGGTGACCTCCAGCTCTGAGTATCAGTGCCACAAATTTGTACAAAGCAGCAGCCTTGGCAAGCCACAAACTCACCTGGTAGATTTCATGGAGTAAAATGGATCATGAAAAGCCCTTACACCATGTCAGACAGACAGATTGGCACAGAGCTGGCCTCACAGTCACCTCCAAGTTGATTTGCAGCCAGTTGCTATCCTTCAAAATATAAAGTTTGCCTAAACGTGTTTGGATTGAGGATTTAGAAAATGTGATGGGGAGAAGGAAGGAGAAGTACTCCAGGAAAACAGCCAAGTTTATAACTGGAAGAAAGGCAGAGATGATTGAATATAATTCTTGGGAGAATCATAGGCTGGTCTGCCTCAGTTCTTGAGAAGGCACTTGAGCAAATCTCCCCTTGATAATGAAGCTCAAAGCCTCAGGGGTTGGAAGGTCCAGTTTTTTTGACAGACTCTACTGTAACAAACACCTCTCTTGGAAAAAAGTTGTTAACGATTACTCCCTGTAAAGGATGTGCTTTCATCCACAAATCAGACATATTGCAAGTTGCAACTCATTAAAAAGATTCTCTCTGGGCTCCTGTCCAAAATTAGTGCCAGCTTTCTCCAAGCGTTTGAGCAAACACAACTGCCACCATCAGTGCTGCCTTCCTTTGGAAAAAATCCTTTGATGCTCAGTGGCTGTGGGAGTCAGCCAGCCACTAACACGTGTCTGCAGTTTCCTCCTGCTGCTTACAAGGTACTACCAGGCTGAACAAAGCTGCACGGCTGCAAGCTGAGGTCTCACAGCATGAGCAGGTTCTAAGCCTGCTCACCTCTGAGGCATTGTGTGGCTCCAGAGGTGAGTTATCCAACTGGGCTGTAGGTGTGATACAGGCTAGCTGTGTAAATGCCAGTACAGAAGCAGAAAATGTTCTAGCTCAGTCACAAACATGTCTCACAGCAGCACAGTCTCATTTCACTTTTTCACTATGCAGGTGTCCAGGGTTTTGATGAAATTCAGTGGGAGAACAAGGCTGCTCATACTGGGATGGAGAGAGGCCAGCCTGCTCAGAGCAGAGAGCCAAAAGTAATAAGTAGGAAATGTGTAAGGAGGGGGAAAGTCTGAACTCATGTTCCTTTTGGGGGTGTAATTCCCTTACAGCAGCCTGCAGTGCTGTAGCAAGCCCTAATAAAGACATAGTCTTCCAGACACCCATGGATTTGGATGCTGGCACCAATGACAAGGAATAGAGCTAGTGAGGGTCTTCCTGTCTCTTTGCCAGAGCCAAGCAGTCATTAAATAAGGGTGAAGTAATTCCAGTGCCAACTCCAGAAGTGCTTGGGGAAACAGCTAAACATCAATATTGCATTTGCAGATGTCAGATGCCTACAGGATTAGATGGCTGCTGAGCAGGGAGCTGAAGTCAGGTACCTGCAGAAACAGGCATCAGGAAAATGACGGTATTGTGAGCTGGCTCTAACATGAGGAACACGGGATTTCTCTGCTGTGGAGGTTAGTGCAAGGATTGCAGGGGAGTGTAGTTTGGCAGGTCTCCTCGGGACAGCTGTTTGTGCTGTGGTGTACATCCCAGGCAGGCCTCAGCTCAACCCTCAGTGTGTTTCACTTACAGCACTTGCTCCAGGCAAGAGTTTCAGGTGCAGCTCCTTGGATGTCGAGTCCACTGTGCCACCTCACAACATGGGGACGGGCTTGAGAAGCACTTGCTCCACTTCCCCTACCAACTTGCTGTGAGGGGAAAGATAAAGGGGATTTTAATTGCTAGCTGGTTTTCTCATAGGAAAAACAGGAGTTTTAAGAGTGCACTTCAGTTCACTAGATAAAAGAGAGACTTAATGTTTCATATCTGGAAAAGATCTGACCGATGTTTACTTTGTGCCTCACCAGGGTTGGAATCTTGGCTATTTAATACTACTTGGCACTTACAGTGTGCTAGTTAAGGACAAAGGATTGTGCAAATATTAATTAACCTTCAAAGAACAGGAGAGAATCCTTCTTCAGAGGGGAAAACCCAGAGGCTAGAAATCTTAAATAAGGTCATACCACATACCACTGTTATTTCAATATCCTCTGCTTCGAGGAAAGACCCTCAGGGGGAGGGGAATAGCCTGAGGAATAGGGACCTAGTGAGGATTGCTGACATGACTGATGGGAAAAGAAGGGGACAAGCTTTTTGCTGAGCCAAGCAAAGAAGAAATGCCTGAAGGATATTGGAGAACAGGGGTGGGCTTCAGAATATATTCAAGGACAGAAATAGCAGGTGTGCCAATGAGATCAAAACAGAACAAGCTGCTTCCAAAGAAGCCCTGACAAACAGGGATTAAAATAATTGAAAGGTTCCTGAACTATAGCACTAAGCACACGGTGTTAGGTTTCACCTCTATTGGTCAAATAAGTGTTCCAGCAGTGGCACTTCAAATGTCAGCACTTGCCAATATATACTGCTGAGTGACTAGCTCAGCTGAGGGTCTGGCCCTGAGAAGCCTTTGTGATCAAAAGACCCAGACCCTTTGTGATCAAAAAAGAAAATATGATGGCAAACATGTTGGGAAATATAAGTAGGAAATGATTTTAAGTGGTGGCAAATGCATATCATATTCGCCTTCAAACCAGATACAGCAGAACCTAGTTTTAATTTCACTGGCACTCACTGTGTGCAACTACCATGCAGAGACTTGCAGTACATTGCATGGTAATACTGAACCCACAGGCTTTTAAAATAGACATGAAAATGCATCTGTCCTGGGGTGACTTGTCTCAAACCAAGTCAGCATCTCAAAAGAATGGCAGAATGTATTTCACAAAATGAACTGTTTCTTTTTTTTTTTGTGCCGGGAGAAATGTTCTCTCCTGAGATGCCGCTTACCTTTCCACATCTGGCAAGAGACTTGAAAAGAATTTAGTGCAGGTGCCAGTTGAAAAGAGTCACCTGTAGTCCTGGGATTACTTCTGACTTCCTACTTTCCTTTTAAAGCAAAAGAACAATGTAACTTGACAGTATAACCAAGCTGCCCAGAAGGGCAGTTTTAAAAGATTCAGTGCCTATGTAAGATTTTCAAATAGTTTTTACTGCTTTTCTTACACCATGGCCCTGCAAGCTAGTGTCAGGTAGGAGGCTTATGGAACAACATTCTTGCTGGATAACAGCAATATCAAAGTATTCAACTATGGCTAATCCTGGTTTTATGGCTCTGCCATTTCTCTTTAAATAGTTTTGCAATTCTGCAGCAATTCGCTTGTTTGTTTCTAATGTCTCTGAATAGCCAACAATCATGCATGCAGAGATCAAGATGAGATCAAGCTCATGGAATAAGGCTGGCAGCCTTTCTTTGGAGAGGGAGGAAAGCTGACCACTTACAAAGAGTATTCACGAGAAGTAAAATGAGTTTTCTTGTCAAAAACTGTTGCGGAGTTAGCAACACAACTTGGACCTCAGTTCAAAATTAACAAAACAGAATTTCCTTGGAGAACAATATTGCAAAACACAATGCTGTCAAATAAGTGGTGTAATTCTGCCATATTTTGCTATCTTTCCAAAGAGCCACTTTAAACACACCAGTAAACTATACAGAACTTAGCAGACTATTTTTCTTATGTTGTGGATTATATTAATATATCACCCCAATTGTATGAATGTTGTGGTTTACCAGTATACCTGATTCAGTAGTCAATTTGGGCACTTCTGGAGCATGATTTCATTGGTTCACTGTATCTTAGTTACTTACAAGTTCAGTACAGCAAGCTCCCTCTTTAAATTAATGTTCTTCGATAAATCTTTCCATAAATGGAAATGTAAATTTCAATGTCTGTGCTCAATAAGGTATTGTTAACTCCATAAAATAACTCTATCTATCATAATACCATTTGGGAAAACTAAGCCTATTACCGGAAAATTCAGCTCTTTTCAATTTTCAGTTTTGCATTTGAAAAGCAGGCCATTAAAATGACAGGTAAGTGCTGCAGAGCACAGATTCTAAGTGACTCCTACCTATAGATACATGGGATAACTTAAAAATTGGAATTAAATCCTTTGTAAAGAAATGGCTAAAAGACAAGAAGGCTTCTCCAAAATGCTGTTGGTGAGGAATTTCTAAGACTGAGGGAATTTTAAATTCCCCTTTGGTAGCTATAAATAACTTCTTAGTCATGATGAAAATCAGGAACAAACATGATTTTGTTGTACCCTGCTCTTGTCTGCTGAAGTCACTGAAATGCTGCATAAGAACATAATTTGGCACATGATGTCTTTGTTACTTGACACTTGCATGTATTTCTTGCATTACAATAAGTGAAATGATTGCAGCTGTACACTTGCAGAATTTTGTTCCTTTTCCTTTGATGGCAATCTGGGGTGATTACACTGATACTCGTTGGGGGATTCTAATTCCACAATAATATCAGAGCCAAATTTGCCACCCCACTGCTTAGTTCTTAACCATAGTCTTAAACTTCTCAGTGCATTGAAAAATGTTATGAGGCAACTGCTGGGTTACTGTAAGTTTGGCACACAGTCTTTGCCAAAAAGCAGGGCTGTAAAAGAGGCTTTAAAGGACCTTACAAGAACAGGTATCCCCCAGTGAAATGGCATTGCTCACACTCATTATAAGCTTTGGAGTCTCTCCAGAAGCCTAAAGATAACCATGTTGATTCTGTACTGTAGAACTCCCTTCAGTTCCCAGCGCACATGGATATCTGTAGCACAAGTGACAACGTGGCACCTTGTGGATCAGGTACGGAGACTGAGTACACTGCTGACATCTAAAATGCTTGCAGTTTGCAACAATCTTTTAATTTTCAGGCTGCATTTCTTTTGGATCAGATTGTACTTGTTCTTTCACCTAGACAGCCCTCCTGCCTCCTTGATGTTTACAACCAGGTATTTATATGCAGCAGATGCCTGTTCTCTCAGCCTTCATTCTTCTTGTGTAAGCAAGGCAAACAGTTTTAGGGTCTTCTGCTGTGAAGACTTTCCACAATTCTTTACCCTGCAGTGATGTGATGCTAGCTGCTATGTACCTTTTACAGGCTGAGATTCTCTTTCTGGAGCAGAAATTACCAGCACTGTTTGCTACATTCCCTGTCAGTCATTGTTTGTTCTTTTCAGGTGCATTAATATTTCATGTTGTGCTTGATGCATCAATATATCTGTTCCATATTGCAGATGTATTGTGAGACTGACTGTAGCAAACTGGGAGCTTTCAGCCATCCTTTGCTCAACTGTTCTGTCCTCTCACCTTTTGTATACTTTGGTTTAAGGTTGAAGCAATGTTGATTACTCCACCTAATTCCATGACCCCTGGGGGCTCACAGGGGAATCAAAAGGAGCAATAAGTAAGATAAGAGCTGAGGATGTCACATGTGCCCTGCTAAAGTCAGCCATGATGGAGATCATCTATTACTTTAGGTTATCCTCTCCAAGCAGGGGTAGAAGGGTACATGCACTTGGAGCCCCAGGTGTCCTGCTTCATCTGGTACCTCAGCTGAAACATCTAAAGCAATAGCCCATTCTAAACTACTAGGCTGTAAGCTCTGGTAACCGAACTAAGGATGCCTACCCTGTCCCCCAGTTGCAGTGGAGCAGTAAGGTGTGCTGGAGGGAGGGGAGAACAGCTGGGTGCACTGTCAGCTTCAATTGCCCCAGCCAGAATCAGCACTGAATTTCTGATAGAGCCTTTAGTGTGCCTTCTGCCATCATCATTGATAAGTAAAGAAGTTAGTCCTTCAGCTCAAGTGATAGAGGTGTCCTTCACGGGACTGAGAGCTCAGTATCCAATCCTGCCCAAAAGCCCTGCCAGAGGGAATGTTAACCTTGGCTACAGAAAGCAAGAAGCTCAGCTGCCTTTGAAAATACAATATAACCTTCTCTTGGTGTTATACAAACAGCAGTGTGTGAGTGAGTGATGAGTGTGAGTTATTGATTTATCTTTCAACTTCTGTCCTTCATTTTATTCACGTAACTTTATATTGCAGGTTTTATGGCTGATAGAAAAATATGATTCTATTTCCATGAGCAGGAAATGTTTCTTGTGCCAATTTCCCTAAAGGAGATGAGTGATCAGTGACGCAGTCCCTGTGTCCTCTGCATCATCTCTGATCACCTGTATCATCCAGAACCTGCTTTTGCCTCCCAGTCAGAGAATCAGAGCAGTCTCAACAGAAGTGCAGATGCTGAGTAACAAATAAACATTACCGTTGTTCATGGGTGAAGAAGAGTATTTGTACGAAGACCAGCCACACTCCAAATATCTGTTCAGACAGACATTGGCTTTTATGAATGGTTGTAAGTAAGAATGCTGGTCAAACTGAACAACAGCTGCTTCAAATATGGACAAATATCATATTAGGTCTGTTCTGTTACTCACATGAGTTTCTATCACACTTGATCTGAAGCACTGAGAATACATTCCCTAGCTGTTATTTCCAATCTCCTGTTTGCTGATGGATTCCTCTTCTGCATGATGGTTTGCTACGGTATATCACTGAAATATAATGACACATTTCTTAAGCATATTGCATTCTCATAAGAAAACAAAATAGAAAAAAATTGTTTGTACCTATATCCTACTTCTGTCAGTCACTAAAATGGATTGACTCTCTTCTGTTTCTTTCTTTTCATTCATGATTTTGGTTTTTTTTTTCAAATAATTGATTTATCATGTATCTAATGATTCTTTTCTGGTTTTCAACTTGAAAAATATCCATGCCCTGGCTCACTGATGTAGTATTTGTCATCAGAATAAATCATTTTGAGCTTAAGATCAAACTGGGAAGGTGGAGAAAGGTCTGGATGATTTAAAGACATGTGCAGAAGAGATCTGAAAAATTTTCTTCTTTTGAGAAAGATTTTAATTAGCCAATAATAATAAGGCTTTACTGGAATTAGGGTTTCTCTAGAAGGTGGATACTGCAAAATGTGGGGTTGTTAGGACAACAGTTTGCATGGGTTTATACGTGGAGACCTTTGGAGGTATCTTTTGATGGATTTGAGTATTGTATTGCCAAGAAAATCTTATAGCAGTGTTAGCTTTGGTGTTCATGTAAAAGCTCAATGGCTACAAGTGTTAATTGAAGTATTCAACCCAAGACTTCCTGGAAAGATGCCTTTGGTGATGTGGAATTGAAAATATGGCTAATGTCAGCACAGGAAGAGGGGAAGAGAGTCACAGCTTCTCAGAGTCACAGGGAAATGCCACAAGAGACAGCTTGGACAGGGATTGGGCCAGGTAGAGACAAATTGGTTAATAGGGTTTCCTGTCTGGCCGGGGGTCCAAGGATTCTGCTCTGACAGCCAGGAGCTGGAGATGTGGACATGCAGTGAAGCAGAGAGATCGAAGATACAGTTTGTCTGTAATTATATGCCTGTCCAGGGTATATTTGCAATCCTCCTGCTCTGGCTGTCGAAACACAATCCCAGTTCTGCCCTGTGGGAGGTATCTTTACAAGATATGAACGTACAAAAGTAGATTAAGGAAAGTGAGCAATGATTCTCACTTTCCAGGGAAGTTTGGGCACTTTGGTATGTAGTATGAAATTTATGGCCATGAAAAATAATGCACACATTAATTTCAAAACAGGTTTTGATATATCTATATCTAGATATATCTATCATCTATATCTATATCAAGATAATCTTTCAAATCTAACTTTTTTTTTAATGCCCAAGGAGCACAATAAATAAAACAACATAAAAGCCATATTGTTTTTTGCACGACAAATAATTTCAGCAATTTCAGACTCTCCCATTTTAAAAAGAGTGATATATGGCAAAAATACTTAGGCCCAAATTAATCTTTATTACATAATAATATTTACCAATTCTATTTTTGTAAGGAGTACTTGCTTGGTCTATAAGATCAGGTGATCATCTGGTCTCCTTCATATCTGTACTGCTGTAAAATGTCCTTGGTGATAAAGGTATCACTGCAAACAAAATCTTATCCAGTCTTGGAATGTGCTACTTAGCTGGTGTCCAGCATACTAGAAAATGTCATTTACTAGGTTTGGACTGTTATCCATATTCTCGGGTACAGTTAGAGAATGTCTTCAAATACATTTTAAAATCTATTTTACTGACACTATCATAAGAAGAAAAAAACATTAACATTGTCTTTTTAAATTAAAAACTTGAATATAATGTACTTTAAAAAAAGTAAAGTGCCATTTAACTTCAAAGTTACAGTTAAAGATGCTCAAGTTTCCAAGTTAGCTAATGCTGCCAAATTTTGCTAGATAACACAGGCTTTTCAAATCTGAGCTTAAAAAAAGACAACCTGAGGGAAGAATGCTGTCGATGGAGTGAAATTGTCGATGGAGTGAAATCTAGAAGCAAGGAATTGGTGATAACTGCTGTGTGCAGTCTTCATGCCTGCAATATGTCCACAATTCACTTAATATGAGAGAAAATGGCCAGCTGATCCTGTTGAACTGAAGGCAGCAAGCTGTGCTCCCTTGCCATTAAACTCAGGAAAAACACTCTTCTTGAAAATGTAACTTTTCAAAATGACTTGAACTATTCTGTACTTTTCCACTGATATTTCCATAAATGATTGGCTTTTCTAACTCTTACTGAGACATTTGAAAGAAGAAGTTTCAAGCTGTGGCCAATAATTGCAGCTGTTCTCAGAATTTATTTTGCAAAGAAAAAAATGTAACTGTTCTTCTAATGTACTGTAAGGTGAAAATAAGACAGAAGTTAAATAATTGTAATGCCAAGCTTTTCTTAGAGGATAAGCTATACATTCTTGCTTCATATCTGTTGAGTAGAGCTCCATTATTGTACCGAGCAAGTTCTCATACTTGGCTACAATAATGTCATTTACCACTATCTTCAAATAGGGATGGTACACAAAGACAAAGCCATAATTAGGATTGCTATATCTAAATATATGGAGCAGTTAGGTAGAAAAAGTGGTGTAAAATTATTTTTTGATCTTTCAAGACTCCAAATAGTTTCTGTTTCACCTTTCTACTTAATTTAATTTACCAAACACAAAATCACGGTCTCATATGGGAAAATATTATACAAACAACACCAAAAAGTCTCATCAATCCTCACAGTTTAGATTTACTTTGTATAATGCTTATGCTATAAAACAGAAAAGAAACACAGGTATTGTGGACAGCATGGGGATTAAGACAAGCTGCCCTTTCAGAGGCATTTGTCCTCTACACAGCTATTATTTTCTTCCAGCAGTGAATCTGTACAAAGGTTTCCTGCACAGGGAATAAATTAATGGATCTATTTGAAAAGGACAAATATTATACTGCAGGCCATATCCATACTATCATGGCCAAACAGCTGCTAGAGAAAGAGCATGTAGAGATTGTTTTTGCAGAAACAAAAGGTTTATCACTGGAGTGGTATAACGTTAACAGGAGTGCTGACCTACTTACACACCATAACACTCTGAGGAGCCTCTGGGGAGACTGGAGACCCTGGAGGTGGGCATGTTTTACAAGCCAAGTCATGAAACTATGACCAAGAGCACAACTTTTTTTTATAGTAGCTGTTTATTGTTGACAGAAAAATATTGGGCAAATTTATTATGGTCTTAGTACAGATATTTAAGGTTTACTTGTCTAATTCTCTACTGATTGCTCTAGGCTTCCACTACATTCATTGTAGAGCAACCCACACATGCAATCTCTCTGACCTACTTTAACTAACTACCTCCAGATGAGATGAATTCCTCCCTGGATGAATTCCTCCAGCTTCTCCCAGCTGCCTGTAATGGGAAGCAGTGTAAATAGCTGAGAGTTTGGAAACTAACTTTTTGAGAGCTAAGTGAGATAGGTCCCACCTGTGGTCTAAGAAGAGTTCCTCCATGACTTACACATACCTGAGCTAAGTTTTGTAGAAAACAGAGTATGCTCTCATGAGCTTCTTACGAGTGTTGGTAATGAAAGTACCACTGACTGCGTTGATATGGGTTATGTTCACAGTGCACCAGACTCTTCCTGTTGAGTGAATGGATAAACAATCCAGCTTTCCCACTTAGATATTCTCATCGTTTACTTCATGGTGCAACCTCGAGATAGCTGAAGTGTTTTACACTGTTTGGAGGTTAGCTCTTCAGAGGTTCTATCTGTTTGACACACTTTGCTTATTGTAAGACGTCTGTTATTTCTGCAAAACTATATAAATATTTATGATTGCTCTTGATACATCTTAGTGGCTCCCATGCCCAAACCTCTCCTGTAAGGTGACACGTGGCTATGTGACTTTGATTTCACACTTTTTCCTGAATTTTCATTCTGGATTAGATTCTATTCACCTGCTGAAACAATGAATTCTCAGAGAATATCCAGTAAGTTGTGTGATTTTTATGGTTCAATGTACCATATAGCATACATAAATGGCAAGTGCTTTTTTTACAGTAAAGCATCAAGCCCAACTACCCAGTGAAGAAGCTGTTAGCACAGCTTTTGAGTACATCTACCACTTGCCAAATATTTGTTCTACAGCAGCACACAACTGCTCAGCCAAGACTGAGGTCTCCAGGGTGGTGCTTCACCGGTGCTCAAGCAAACTGTAGTTTTTGCCCATCCCCAGAGGCAGTGGAGAGGTGGGAAGAGAAGGCAGATCATGTGAGATGCACATACTTTGCTTTTTAGGGACAGTGTTGGCACATCAGCTCTGATCTGAAAGCAAAGGGGCTCTGTCTCCAGCAGTGCCATGGCTCTTAGCTGAGATACATCCTTACAGGTCAGAGCCAAGGAAGAGCAACCTGTGTCGGGGCCAAGGCACTGGGAGGCCAGGCAAGAAGGCATTGCAGAGGCACTGAATACATGGCATTGCTGTTCGCAGTTTGGCAGAGCAGGAGGAAGAAAGAAAAAAAAGAAAATAAAAGAAAAGCATTCAGGTAGGATGCTTTTAGTTTTAAATTTGCCATAACACCATGGAATCCTGATGCTCTAATCCCGTTGGTGCTTGCGTTACTTTGTCAGCAAGCAGTTATGAATTCAGCCAGAATGAAGGCGAACAGGATGTGGTACACAGATACGCACACTGAGAAAATCTGACGTCATGGTTTTGCTGGAGAAACTTTGGGTTTTCAGCATGTTTTTGTCTGTTTTGTTAGTTTTTTTACTGCTTGCATAAACCTACACTATTTCTGTAATTAAGTTTACAGGCTCGTACCTTTGACAGACAGAATTATTTCTGTTACATGTTCTAGGTTTTACTCTATTAGCCAGCCATAATATATCCTAATATGCAAGATTAAAACTCCAAAACAAAACAAATACATATATATTCATACTTGTCTCTGTCCATGTGTGTATACATCTTCCTCTTTTCTAAGTTAGTTTTAGTTAAAAGAGTCATAAAGCTGTTTATTTTGTAATTGAAAAAGGCTATTCCGGTGAGAATAGCAGAAAGCTAGAATAATACTTCCCTGCAGAGCTTTTTATTTCTCTCAGTGAAGACACCACTGAAAGCAGCTAGCAGAGGTGAGATTTGCTGCTGAAAAACAGGCTCTGAGCAGCACAACCTGAGAATGTTCCCATGGCTGATAATAGATTGTCAGTGTTTGGACATGTTAGATACTGCAAAATATACTTCAAACCACACTGCAGGGAGTCTTCTTGTCAGTTCATATTTTTGGGGACTTTTTTCTCTTTTTACTGGTAAACAGAACTTTCCCTTTACTCTTCTTACCCTAGCTCTGTTTTAATGCTGAGGTGTGGTGTGTTTGAGTGCAGCCCGTGCAGGACAATCATGATGCAAAATGGCATGTAAGGTTTTCTTGTCTTTCTTTTCCTTCTGTCCTTCATATGGCTGCAACACACAGGGCCCAGAGGTCTTTGGGCTTTTCCAGTTCTCAGGGCTCTGCCGAATTAATGTGCCTGGGGGAGCAGTCCTTGCTCCTAGTGTCAGCTGTCACAGTGTGCACACCATTATGCAGTGCCACCCCAGTGCAGTGGTACTTAGTTTGTTTGTGGTACTTAGCTCCAAAACGGTTTGACTGATTTTATTCTAGTGCATTGCAGGGGGATTCCTACTGGTTTGCTGTCCAGTTGCTCCCAAGCCCTTGCTTAATCTAGCAAGGATAAGGGAGGCTAAAAGTGGACTTGGATTATGCCTGCAGAGACTCCTTGTTTGAGAGTCACTTGTCTCTTCGTAATTTAAAGCACTAATCTTCCAGGGTTTCACTGGGTACCTCTTCCAGCCTCTCTTTTCCCCTTCCTGTCATTAAAGTGATTTCCCTTTTGACTTCACCTGGTTCTGTACACCCCTTCAGATGATGCACACAATAGTTGATATAAAATTTTCTTCCAAATTCAGCCTGTTAACTTTCTGCTTATCTTTTGCTTTCTATATGCTCCTAAACTTTGCTGCTTCTACTTTAGAGTGAAACCCAAAGTACTTCACAGTAAAATTTTTTAGTCAGCAGATTCGGGGAACCTTGGAGAAGAGAGGAAAAAAACATGTTGCTGTTCCTACCACCCACCTGGTTCTGGCTGAGCTCAATATTAAAATGCTGCTCAAAAAAGAAGGAATAAGTTAGCACAGGAAACTCATGGAGGCTTCACATTAGCTAGGAAGTCCCAGGCTAGCTTCTGGTTTGGCTGGAAGCTAATCTTACGGGGTGAGATCTCCATTTTTACAGTCCTGCTAGAAAAAGTTTATCTCAGAGGTTTTTCTGGGGACAGAACAGGGAAATATTCCAAAATATGGAGCTGCCAAATTCTGGCACATCTCTTTTGTTAAACACAAAATTGTAACAAGTTCAAACTAAACAGGCAAGTGTTTATGACCTTAGAAAAGTCAGAGGCATGAACAAGCACTTTGGTGCTTCTCATTCTGCTCCATTTCGAGGTCTGCTCTTAGGGGGTTAATTTTGAGGACAGTGCACTGTCTCTACCTTTTCCTCTTCAGTGTGCATGAATCACCCAACCTCAGAACAGCCCGTATCTGGCTGCCTGTCTCACAGCACCGGGCAGCAAAATGCTGTCGCTCTCTTGCCTAATCTATCTCCAAAAGAGAATGAAAAGTAAAAATGATAAAATGTTTTGCAGCCAGACACTGAGCATGGAAACACAAGTGATCTTCAGCTCTTGCCAAAATGAAATCTTCCTGTCCTGTAAAGGGACAGCAAACCTAATAACTTGGACCTATAGTCAAATCAACAGTGAATGGTGTTACACAGTGCTCCAGGCCACATTTATTTAGGGATTTCCATGTGAATCTAGGTACCTAACCTCAGGCATTAAGGCAAAGCTCAGATCACAAGCAAGCATCAACTCATTTTTTTAATTAAGGTAGCAGGCTTATGATAAAGGCTATGCTTGGTTCTACATTTATAAATAAAACCTCAGTAAAATGGTAACTCTGATGCTGCTGAACAGTTCAATACAGTGGGCTAAAAATATTCCCAAATCAATCTAGGGTAGAAAGGTTTATGAAGACACTGAACTTTCTTTTTTTTTCAAAGATTTGCATGCTGTTGTCATTCAGAAACCCAGTGTGTATCAGAAAGCCAGATATTTATTGAAATAATCAGATATGGGGGCAAGTGAAAAATATAATGAGACACTTTAAGTATGATGGGTTGTACTGCAGCTGGATAGAATAAAATTTTTAAACAAAAAAAAAGCGAAATTGTATCTTGGATTTGAAAATATATATGATGAAGTTTGAGTACTTACTGGTTTTATCAATGAATTAAACAGGAAAAGAAAATTGTGTGGCAATGAAAACTGATGCTAATGAAAAAGTTAGCAGTGCCAGCAATGCAAACGAGGATTTGAATATCAAATAAAGAACTTGGCTGAACCTTTAAATTGGAATTGCAGAAATGGGAGAAAACTTAATAGGAACTTATAGCAATAACTACCATTATAAACCTGAGATTTGCCATTAGAGAGGAAAGAAGAAGAAACATACATATGATGGTCAATCATACTCAACAAGATGCTCTAATGAAGAAGGGAAAAACAAGGCTGAAACATACTGGATTAAATATTTCTGCCGTAGATGAGCAAGTATGAAGCCATTGTGCAAGCTGCTGTTACAGCCTCTCTGTAAAACTGACTGCAGCCTTGCACACACAGTTTAAAAAAAGCCAAAAGAAATAACCCAAACAAAACAACAAAAAAGTTATTCCAGATGCCCTACGTGCAGAGAAGGGTCACTCAGAGGGGCAGAGACTTTCTGTCATGCTGGGGGAGATTGGAAAGAGCTTGGCTTGCTCCCTCTGGCAAAGCGAAATTTGTATGGGGCTCGAAAGGCTGTTTTCATGCTGGCTGGAGTTGTGGGTTAGTGCTGTACATACTGAAGAACTAAGAAAATGGTTCCCTGCCATGAAACCAAAGGCTACAGCTCTCTGTGAATAAATGTTAAATTCAAGTTTGAAGAAAGTTTCCATTCTTCAGATAGAGCTTAAAAAGTCTCAGAAATTGGGCAACCATCCACAGAATTTTTAATATGGAACAAGACAGATTTATGAATTGGTTTATGCAGCGTGATTGCTGGAGATAGCAGGGGTCTGGGTCCAGTGACTCAGATGTGCAGTGTACTGAATGTTCCACCTATATGCTGGCTTTAAGGGGGTCAATTTATTTCATTATTTGCTACAAAAATACAGATTTCAAGCTATGCAGCAGACCACCCAGGTGGAATGGGAAAAAAAATTATACACTCACCATTTTTTTTTCTCTCAGGTGACTTAGACCAAATGGTGTGGGATTACAAGGGAATAGACTGAGGCTTTACAGTGGGTGAGGTCCTTCAAGCATTCCTCAAAGTCACCTTCCACCTCAGAAGCAGGTTTGAATACCTGGATTTATTTTAAAGCTACCTCACTTCAAGTGTCTCAAATTCCCTCCTCTTTATTTTTAAACTGTATTTTGGGTTCAGAAAGCACATTTTACCGATCTGCCTTTATTACTCTCCTGCAACTGATAGATTTCAATAATATGGGGCTCTTCATCATCTCTTTTTACCTCCACTAAAGCCAGTGGTTTCATCTGTACTTTTTTGCATCAGTAAAACTAGATAACTGAAAGTGCCTAAACTGAGTCTGTCGATGAATATGGAAAGGAGCAGGGGCAAGAACTTCGGAGCAGGGAGATATGCACTTTCCACAAGATATCCCCATTTTCATGGGCTGGCCCATGCCACTTAGCATTTTACTCCTTTTCTCACAGCAAGGTGAAGATTTTTTTGCTGATTATTAGTGGACAAATTCATAACATTATCTTCCACTTTCTAGGCCACCCAGTGCCATCTACCAGATACTGGAGTGACTACATACTCTCATTATTTTAACTGTCTCCCAAAAAACCAGGATGCCAAGATGTGATGGCAGGAATGAAGTGGGACTTTAGTGTGTGAGGGAAGAGCGGTGACACAGAGGAGTATATCCCAATAAAACCTTGACTTCATGCTGAAATATTTCCCAGTGTATGTATAAAAGGTGCTTCTTGATGCTGAGCCCTGTAGGAATCCCAGGGACTGTCTCCAGTGGCTCAGCTGGCCAATGGAGATGCCTCTTTTGCCGTATCTACACTGAAGTTGCAGCAAAAACCTGTGTGAGCCAGGATTAGGTTAAGTGCCCCCACAACAGCAGGAATCCATCTAGGGCAACAATGTGCTTATGCAGATGGAGCCCACACTGAGCTCCTTGCCATGGCAGCTAAGCTGCCATCCATCACAGCACAGCTGGAGCAGTGACTGTGTTATAGGCATTGTCTTTGTTTGTAAAGTGTGATAAAGCTGGGCCCACAGCTGGTGCTGAGAGGATGTTTGAGAGCTGTGATGCAGTGTGGAGCTTCTATTCCCCTCTGAATTCCAAAATGATGGAAAGGCAATATCCTTGCATCGTTTGGTATTGCTTGTTCCTGTGATGCCATATAACAATAAATCTAGTTCTGCATCTTCTGGTTGATAGAAGTTGTTTATCTCCAGCTGAGATGTTGGACTTGATTTATATTAGACTGATTTTTCTTTTGTATGAAGGTCGGCCTCATTACCTCTTTATAAGGATTCTGGAGAATGGACCTAATTAGGATTGTACAGTAGCCCAAAGTTTTCTGTATTTTCCAATAAAAGTCTGTGATAAATAGAGGTCAATAGTAAATAGAACTGCACACATATAGGACTAGATAAGATATTACTATATATCCTAACCCCTCCTCTGTGGAGGTGAGTTTGCCTTCCTACAGATTTCTACTGGTTGACTGCAGTACTAAAACATTAAATGAGCCTGACATAGTTCTCTGGCCCTGAGACCAAATGGCCCAGGGAAATATACTTTGAAAATCTCTTATCTTGCTGTCAAGAATGCTCCCATTAATCTGGTCTGTTGGGAATAGTCCCTGGCCCATGTGAATGCCAGGCCTGTAGAGGGAGTGCTTACGGACCCAGAACAACTGATGGTTTCACTGGGATGATAACCTGGTCTATGTTCTAGTATTGCTAATTGCTAATACTGACATAACCTGTGACTCCTGCACTGATGCAGAGTTCATAATCTTCTGTGGTCACCATGCTACCTTCTCTCTGCCCTGCTAAGAAGTCTTCCCTAGTATCTGCCCTCAATACAGTAAAGTTAGCAAGAAGAACTTGTAACAGTCTTTACAATGATGCAAGATTTCCATTTCTTTCTCTGTCCTCACTCTCCAAACTGAACTACCATAGACTTTTTTTTTTTCCTCTGCAGATTTTCTCTTTTAGACCTCTTGCTGCTCTTACTGCTCATATTTCCTTGCATTTTCTCTGTGTTATGTTTAAGAATCGAGGCCAGGATGCAGTGCTCGAGGAAACCTTTCACTGGCACTCTGCATGACAGAAGAAATGTCTTTGTCTTATTGCACACCCCATTTCTGTAATGCTTTCCAAAATGGATTTTGTCTTCCTTCTGCAGAGCTAGATTGCTGCATCCATACCAGTTTTGTGACCCCTATAAACCCGGCTCTTTCACCAACACACAGCTGCCTAGCTGATTGTTATCCCCATTGATTTGTTCTGTAATAGCTTGCCAGGAATAAACCTTTCTCAATCCATTTGAGGCAAAGACAGGCTAAATTAATCTTGTTGATTCTGGACAGCTACATCACCAGTTCATTTCAAAATTTGTCCTGGTGTTCCACAACTTTTGTCACCTTTATAACTTCTCATTAACCATTTAGCCCTATATAAATGAAAATATTGAGTAGAATGAGCAGAGGAGAGACTTGTAAGGCAACTCACTTGAAATACCTTCCCATTCTGTTTCTCTTGGGGTATTTTAACAATCATTTGTGGACTGCTTTTTTTGACATTTTTAGCTAGGCCTGATGTCCTTAGGTAACCATGGGAATGGTGTGCAAGACAGTTCTGAGATCCTTCACTAAGCTCAGATATATTTGCAAGACAAAGTATGTCCTTCCTTTCTTAGTAGGCATGTATCCATTCTTGGTAGGGAAATACTTTTCCTACACAAGAATCAGAAAGAGTCGATCTGGGCATGCAATACTGGTTCAAAAAGCTTATCCTGGGGAAACCCTAGAAAATGTGTTCTTGGGAGTTTCAGTTAATGCATGTTGAGTTGATCTGCCATAGCGTACAGCTTCTTATTGCAGAAAATAGCTGGCTTGTGTTTCTCTGCATGTAGTAATGTGGTGGTTGGAGCTGTGATCCTCTGGAGATCAATCATTTCTGAATTACAGATCTTGCTTGCCCAATATAGGTAACATTTGTAAACAGGGGTTATATCTTGTATGAAATCGGCTGATGTAACTCCTGTTTTATACAAATGATTACCATAACAGTAAAATGAAAGGAAGAAAAGGAATTGTTTTGTTGCTATTATGGTAATGAACGCATTAGAAATGCATACAAAAGCATCTGAGTGACTTAAGCCATTGCTCATATAAACTGTTGGCTCTCAGGTTTTTACGATGGCTGTTTTGTTTTCTCCACTGTTCTTGAACAGCTGTAGCCCCCATTTGTTGAAAGGACAGAACCTGGGGACTGTGAACAGCACTGCATGCAGCCCTCTCAGAACAGAACAGACAGGGTGATTGTGATGGTTGGGTGCTCATTCCAGGTAGAAACCCGTTACCTGAGCAATGACTCACCGCGGAATATATACCTTCCAGTTTTGCCATTTGTCCTCCAGCTGTCTGACTGCATTTGGGAAGCCCACAAAGGACAAACCAAGAAAGAGGTTAGTTTGTAGCTTGGTGCTAGCTGGTTTGCATGTCAGTTAAGGCATGTAGGACGAGATGGTTTTTTGATGGTCTGGATACATAATAGAATGAAAATCAGAGCCAGCCTAGGATCTGAGACAGTGTAGGAGGTGAGTGGATATGGAAGCATTAGTCCATCACGTAGCAAAAGTTTGTGCTGCATTATCTTAACAAACAATTTCTACTTCCTTGTTGCTTGTGGGATCTGTCCAGAACACTAATTTTTAAATGCATGAGAACTCCTGGGATCTGTTTACTGCACGATTTAGACCAAGAGGGAATATTTTTATTCAGCTGCTCCTCAGTGTGTAAATCCCCTTGACTGAAATATCTATCAACTTGGCAGAAGTGTAAGGGCCTGATTCTGAGAGACACTGGTGGCTGGGTTGACTTTCTTCGAACAAGACTTTAATCCATTTTGCTTTGACAAGACTAAATGACATTAAATATTTCTTTGTCAATTTCTATTCTTTTGCCAGTATGCAGAGCTCACTATGCAGCACATGCTATTTTTATTCATGATATTGGTACAAACTTAACATAACTACTTATAACTGGAGTTTGTAAAATTAATTTCCATGCCATCACATAGAAGGTGATATAGTATGCCTTTTCTTAATTAAACCAGAAATATAGATTTAAGAGCTGCTACAAAGCAGGCTTAAAAAAATAAAAAGAAGGCAAATTAGAAGCAAAACTTGCATTTTAACTCATCTGTTGTTTAAGTCCCACACCTAGAACATCTGAGATGCAATTGAGATGTTATGATGTAAGGTAATCACCTTTTATTGTTCAACCACTATGCCATAATAAAAATTACACTTTAAAGACTCTTTATAATTAATTTTTTTCCTACCTCTCTTTTCTTTTTCAAGGGGAAGCTATGTCTCTCTTGTTGGAGATTTTGGCTTGTTTAGAGTTGTTTGTGTCACTACACATGAAAATATAACACACTTTTCAATTTGGAACTGTGCGCAAGTAAGAGTCTTCTGACATGGGCGGTCTTCTGTTCCTGTCTAGGCAAGGTTTCTTCATCATGATGAGAATTCTGTGTACGTTGTCTGTTCTACAGATACATATCAAGAATTTGCATGTGCAGATGCTCACAACAGTGGTCTCGATCTTGTGCCTGTCTCACAAGCCAAACGTGAGCAATTTATTTATTCGGAAGGATGATGTTTGTACTCACTGAATTTTTAGCCAGAAGAGGCTGCTTACAGAGGTCTTTGTTAATCAAATATAATTTCTAGTACCTTGTTCCTCATTCTTGGAAATGAAACTGGTTTTCTCAGTAAGTTGGAAAAGCAGATGATGAACATTTAAATCCCACCACGTGCATTCCCTTGAAAGCTCATGCACTGTTCTGTGCACAGTGGTATGACACGCATCATGCTGGTTTTTATGGTCCTGCACTGTGCTGGGGTAGACTGCACATTGTTCTGTTTGTGGAATTTCCCAGCCTTTCAGAAACGTGCCCATTAACGGTGTGACTTGAGCAGAACTCTTCCACTCCTCTCCTTCTTCTTCCATGAGCCATGAACCTTACATGAGTAAAGCTTTACAGCCCGACAAAAAAACCAGCCAGGAGGTCATGCTGAAGAATGCAGTGGCACGGAGAAGGCTGGAAACTGTTTATAGTTCCTTCTAATAAAAGAATGACAGGCGCTAGGTAGAACCAGAAAATTGCAGGTTGAAATGCATTGGAAAGGAGTCACACACACAGTGCAGAAGGATATGGAAATCCCTGCCTGTGTGTTGGAGTTGCTAAAATGTTGCATGGGTCTATAAAGCACAGGAAACATTTGTGTTAGAAAATTCCAACAAGGACTCCTAATTGCAAATATTTTCCTTGGGAATTTCTGGGTCAGGAAAGTTCCTAAATCACAAGTTACTTGGTCTAGGAAGGTATTCTGGATTGCTATGGACTAATCTGTTGTAACACTCTTCTCTTAGCATTCACTTACATCTGCTGTCGAAGACAGATAGTGGGAGAAATAGCTCCACAGAGGATGCTGAGGCTAGTCCACATGCACAATGATTGATCAGGAGCATCTGAAGCTGATGGAATATGTTGATTTTAAAGGTACAAATCATGTTGTGGGAAAAATGAAAAACAAAACAAAACAAAAAAAAACAGAAGAGAGAAAAGAAAGGAACAGAAAACAAATCTTCCTAAGACCCAACCATGAAGAGCAGTGGTAAGGTTTTAGCTGATTGTCCCCTATGGTGACTGCCTCTAATGCAGCCAGTATCAAGGCTGAGGATGACAAGGAAGAGGTGAAGGACTTTTGCCTTGCTATTTCCCTAGAACTACATGTCTTTCATCATAACCTGCTCAAGATCCCTACTGGTTGTTACTGTGAGTGATAAATGCTGGCTGGAGTGTGTTTGTCAGACGCAAATGTTGCACATTGGTTAAGTTATTAAGCTTCTGCACATTTGCTGTTGTCTCTGCCAGGGCCTCAGCATTACTAGGGCTAAGGCTCAAGGGCACTTTGGGCACTGGGCAGCAACAGGGCATGGAGCAGGAATGTGGATGAGCCCCTAGAGGAGAGCTTCCAGGAGAGCTGCCAGCAGGCAAGGAGATGCCACTTTGAAATCACCTAGTGTTCAAGTTTTTCAGATACCAAATTATATCTCAAGGAAAGAGAGAAAAAAATACATGTTGTTTTAAAGCATTTAAGAATATTAAATGAAAGAGGAGAACTGCACAGTCAAAACCAGTATTTAGCACAGGATTCATTTAAGCTACAGCACAACGGTTATTACATATATTTTTTAAACATAATTAGACATTGTGAGGATTAGTTTGCCTGTCACAATGAAAGAAATTAAATGTCCCTGTTCTTCTCTTACAGAGAGACAACTGCTTTTGGAGCAACTCAGAAACGAAAAAAACCAAAACAAACCAAAAAAACAGCTATCCAGGCTTGTAATCTTGATGCTGTGTACACTGTATGAGCTCCTAGATCTTATCAAGTGTTTATAGTTTCATGTTGAAAAGGCTGACAGGCTTTCTATTACACAAGGTGCTTAAAAATACTTCAAAATATGATCTTATTTCAAGCCTGATGAATTTGTAGCTTTTTCAAATATCAGTAAGGATGAAATTTCACCTTCCTGGATCTCATGTGCACCTTTACTCTCACAGAGGGTTCTTCTGAAGCAGAGTACATTTCCTTATGTATGCTGAAGTAAGTGAGATAATTCTTATAAGTGCCCCAGGTATAAGCAGGTGCCTGCCTGTGTTTACCACCTGTGTTTGGCTGAGCCCAGAGTGGAAGTGAATGGAGTTACCTCCACCTGGTACCCAGTCACAGGTGGTGTTCCCATGGACTCGGTACCTCACCAAGCCCTGTTTCATATCTTTACCAATGATCTGGATGAGGTGATCGAGGGCACCCTCAATCAGTTTGCATTGAAACCAAGGTGGGCACGAGTATTGATCTGCTGGAGGGCAGGAAGTCTCTACACGGGGATCTGGACAGGCTGGATTGATGGGGCCAATTACATGAGGTTGAAAAAGGCCAAGTCCTGGGTCCTGCCCTTGGGTCACAACAACTCCACAACAACAGCACTACAGGCTGGGGGAAGAGTGCCTGGAAAGCTGTCCAGAGGAAAAGGATCTGGAGGAGCTGGTGACAGTGGCTGAACATGAGCCAGCGTGTGCCCAGGTGGCCAAGAATGGCAGTAGCACCCTGGCCTGTATCAGCAATAGTGTGGCCAGCAGGACCAGGGCAGTGATTGTCCCCCTGTACTCAGCACTGGTGAGGCCACACGTTGAGTGCTGTGTCCAGTTCTGTGCCCCTCACTACAAGAAAGATATTGAGGGGCTGGAGTGAGTCCAGCGAAGGGCAACAGAGCTGGTGAAGGGTCTGGAGCACAAGCCCTATGAGGAGTGGCTGAGGTAGCTGGGGGTTGTTCAGCCTGGAGAAAAGGAGGCTCAGGGAAGACCTTAATGCTCTCAAGAAATGCCTGAAAGGAGGGTAAGGCCAGGTGAAGACTGGTCTCTTCTGCCAGGTAACAAGTGATAGAACATGAGGAAATGACTTAAATTGTGCCAGGGAAGGTTTAGCTTAGACATTAAGAAAAATTTCTTCTCTGAAAGGGTGGTCAGGCATTGGAAGAAACTGGCCAGGGAAGTGGTGTCACCATCTCCCATACAACAGATGTGTAGATATGACACTTAAGGACAGGGTTTAGTGGTGGACTTGTCAATTTTGGGTTAACAGTTGGACCTGATGTTCTTGCAGGTCTTTTCCAGTCTAAATGATTCTGTGATTCTGTGGTAAAAAGAACTAATGGCTGTAAGCTCAAGCTTGTTAAATACAAATGAAAAATGAAGAACATTCATTATTTGTAATCAATGAGAAACGAATTACCAGTGTTGGTAGCAGATTCTTAATTTTTAGATAACTTCACATTATGCCTGGATGGAAGATACACTTTAACAGAACACAAGCTATTTGGCTTCATATACTCACTCAATCACTCTTTATTTGCTGTTTTTAATAGGAGTATTAAATCTTTTCATTCACTGAGGTTCCAGAATGATACAGTATCTACAGACCTTGTTTCCATTTCTTTTTCTATATAATACTAAATGTAATTTTATTGCTTGGAAGGTTTTTTGTTTGTTTTGCTTTTGTTTTGTTGGGTTTTTTTAACAATAACTTTGGGAGAAACTACAATATAATAAATAAATAAATAGAACATATTAAATACATTTTCAAACATGGCTCTACTTCTCCTCAAGAGGCTTGAATCTAATATTGACTCCAATCTCAGTATTTCAAATCCTTCAAGTCCTTCAGCAAAATTCATGCTAATAGACCCAATATTGAGTTTTGCATTCTGCCTCTATTGCAGTGAAATGCTCAAGAATGTCATATTAAAACAGCAAACATAAAAGTAATTTCCATTATTATTCCAAGCAAACAAATTGCAAACAAATTCAGTGGAACAAATGAAACTAACACAAACGCCATCACAGAGATTTATTTTCTCCATTGCCTCACTTCCTCCCGACAGTAGCCCAGCGCCTTCCATACCCCTTGCCACAACAAACCACCAGCTGTCCCCTCGTATCATTGTCCAACTTCCCCTGTATTATCTCCATTTTACCTCTTGCTTTGGGTTTGCATGGCCCATCATTCCACGCCCATGATATGCCTATGTCTTTGTTGTGTCCCTCTTTCTCCATGGTTGGGCCAGGGGCAGCGTGTGGGTCACAGTAGCCCGTGTGCTGACCTGTGAGCCACCCAATGCACACAGGGAAATTCTTCTGACCAGGTTAGGCTCCCTCTGCAACCTTTCTCTCAGCACAGGACATTATTTAGATCTCTCTCATCTGCCTGGCCACAGACTGTCACGAAATTTGCAGGAAATGATTCGTCATTGATATTTTGCCTTTCTGTCAGACGGTCTTGTAGTTGTCACATGATAGATGGATGGACAGAGAACAAGATCATGTAAGCTGCATTCCCCTGGGAAACCAGACTGAAAGGTATGTATTACAGAACACATTGGGTTGAAGACTTTTCTGGCCTGAAAATATGTTTAAACCACAAATTTTTGATCAGAGATATGCAAGTTAGTGAGAAACAGAACAAAGTGAACTGCAGATGAGCATGATACACTGAGTGTTTGTATTTCCAGGAAAAAAATTCTATGTCTTTCCACAGACAAGTACTTTCTTGATATTTTCTTAAAGTAATAGATTACCAGTATTATAAAATAATAGATTACCAGATTCTTAAAGTAATAGATTAGAATTTTCTAGAAATATTCAAATGGACTTCAGAACTTCATTCTTCTACCATTTATAAACTGGAAAATATTAACAAGTTCTCCTTCGAAAGGCTGAAAAGTCTAAGCTAAGTGTAGAGTTACATGAAATATATTTTTTCTTTACATGCATTTTTCCTGCATATCCCTATGTTATTGTCATGAGTAGGTCCTAAGGTAACACCATGGAACAATTTATTATAATTTATAATATTTAACAAGTGTTAAATATGCAGTGCTGCCAGTTTCTACTTTAAGAAAAAAAGTGGAGGCAACAGGAATCTGTGATTCCCTTTATAAACTCATTTAAATCAACCCTAAATTAATTGCTACAATTGCACAGAGTTAATAATTGCTTCTATATTATTTAAAGTATTAAGAATGCAAACAATGACAAAGAAGTCAAAGATAGAAAGATCTGAGGTTACATGAAGAACAACTTTACATGGTGGACATCCTTTCTGGTAGGCCAGTATTTGCAGATTTCCATTTAAAATGATTGCTAAAGGTATTAAAGTAAACATCATGAACATCACTCTGAAGTCCACTTCTAAAACACTCTTAATTAAACCCCCAATTCCCTGAGGCTCTTGGAGGAAGGTATTGTAAAGCAGATCCTAGAAAATCCATATTTAAACATAATTTGGATTTGAACTGATAAGAAATAATTATCATTGTGTATAAATATCCCAGCTTTCCAGTATCCTGTACAGGACTAATAGGCATACAAAACTACATGGGGCCAACTAATTTTTTTTTGGTATTTCATATTCACTTTGATATTTTTACATGGTTGTATTTTTTAAAGAATTATTGACCTGGAAATAAAAATTTATTCCCCTTTTTTATGTGATTTTTTTTACAGGCAATATTTTAAACTAGAATTGGTTTCTCTCTGCTCATTAACCACTTTTTTTCTCTGCCAGACTCAATGTCAGGTAGGACAACTAAAGTATTGCATACTAGTGATGATAGGTAGTATGTCTGAACGAGCTGGCATGTTAGACGATGTTTTCCTGAGAAAAAATCATCCTTTGAGGACAAAATCAGAACTTTTTTTTAATTGGATAGATGCCTTCTATCTTGCACACACTGAGGAGTTTTGGCTTTTTGAGTGCTTATCTGATCCTCTTTATTTAAAGCATTTAAAGAAAAAAATAGTTACTTTGACTGCAGCTGCTTCTGGTGTCTGAGTTTGGGGCTAAAATAAGGATTAAAGAGCAGGTATAGCTGAACTTTGAGATATTCTACTCCCAAGTGAATAGAAACTCAGTAGTACTCTCTCATTTCCACACAGACACTAAACACAAATGTTGGAACAATCACCTGCCAAGAATCTTCTACAAAGTCAGACTGAATCCAAAGGGTGTAAATGGACATGCTCATGGCTCTTCTGAGAAGAATAATGGGAATTTAAAGGATCTTGATACAACTGTAGAAGAATTAGTGAAAACAGAATGATGGATTTGTTCACTTGGGATACAGGAGACCTGTGACAATAGCCTGCATGAACACAAACAGCTCCAACAGGAGCTTAAAGCCATTCCTTATGAGTAAGGCAGAGGAAGTTCTTGGGCCTGGCAGTTCTTGGCTCACACCCAAGGAGCATCTTCAAATGACTGGAATGGTTTTCCCTGTTTGTCAACCTGTTTGGGAAGAAGCATTTCCAATAGTGAGACACATCTGGAGAGCTGGGTCCGGTTCTGGGCTCCCCAGCACAATGCATGGACATACTGGAGATAGGAAAAAGAAGGGCCATGAAGAGGAGGAAGGGCTTGCAGCCCATGTGACATGCAAAGAGAGGTTAAAAGAGCTGAGCCTGTTCAGCCTGGAGAAGAAAAGGCTCGAGAGGATCTTAACACTGTGCATAAATACCTCACAGGAGGTATTAAGAATGATGGGTTTTTCAGCGGTGCCCAGGGACAGGACAGACAAGGGGCTCAAGTTGAAATATGGGCAATTCTATTTAAGAGTAAGAAAAAAGGGTTTTTTTTACTTTGAGGATGGTCAGAGACTGAAATGGTTTGTCTAGATGGATTATGGAGTCTCTGTCCTTGGACGTACCCAAAACCTAACTGCACATGGCCCTGTAAAAACCCTGCTTGAGCAGGGGGGTTGGATGACCCTCTGATTCCTACTCTGGAGGCTTCTGTACAGACTGGGAATAAGGATCATTGTTTTGCCTCCTGGCACATTTTTAAAGTTCCATAACAAATAATGTGAAATATAGTTTAAGAAATTTCCTGGGTTTTTTTTAACATAATTTCCGTCTAATTTTTTTACCACAGGTTTTGCTGTGGAACTTTCTAGTCAACACCAATTACACATGTTTCAGGAAAGGAAGATGCATTAGGCTTACCGCAACATTTTTAATGTAAAAAGTGCCAATGAGTAGAAGCTGACAGCTCACCCTTGGGAAAATAAGGAAATTGGGCTTAGAGCTGCAGTTTAAGCTTGGAGTTTGCTAGTTAAATTCCCAGCAGGTCAGTTACTCAGTGTATGCATTCAGCTAACCAGAGACAAGATATCCTAAAAATGACACCTTATTACAGAATAGGAAACATGGGATAAGCTATTAGCTTTCCTTCCTCTTCCTCTTCTTAGCTTATCTATCCCATTTTTAACTCCTATATCTATCCAGGAAAGAAGAAAAAGAAACAGCCACTAGACATATGCTTTTCATTGTCATGGCTGTGACGTTACAAGCACATCCACAGACTGGATCATCTCATTAAATTCTGATGACAGGCTGTGCTCAGATACCTCCTGCTTCTTCACAATGCACAAATGGCTTTTTCCAGCCACTCACCGGAAATGTGTACAAACTGGTACAAAACCAATACCAAATAATTTTAAAAGGCCTGTGCAGTTCAGCATGTCCTGCTCTGTTGGAGAGGCACATAAAACTCCCTTTCATGGAAAAAGGTTACTTTCTAGTGGCAACCCTGGGAACGCCCTCCATCATTCCCTTCCACTGCAAACTTGATATTTGTTCACAGAGAAACTGATGTCATTCCCCTTTCAGACAGTAAAACATAAAATTGTGTGAATTTTTTATTTAGTTCCATATTACCTCAGTTATATCACCACCCTCTGTCTACTGCTTAAACACTTGTTTTTGATGAACTGTGTTTATGAAAAATAAAATGAAAGGAAAAGTTTAATGAATAATGAAATTAACTACATTGTAAATATTTTATTTAAACTTTTGGGGAAAATTCTCCTTCTATAAGATGTGAAAGTAATGAAAAATTAATAATGTATGGAAAAAATATCATTAAATGCATTGAATGAGGTATTTGAGGAATATTATTCAATAATCCTTTGGGAAATTAAATGTCCTACATGTCTTGCTTCTAACTTGACATATGCCAGTTTCCCACATACCAATCAAATCCTTAGATAGCATTTGTGATTGTTATTGCAGAATACCCCAAAGAACAAAAAGATAGGTTGGTAACAGCTATTACAGGGGATGATTTTAGAAAAAAAACAGCCCATTCTCCTTGAAGATTATTTCTTTCTTTTGCACTTTGTATACTGACAGTGCATTGTACTGAATGGTCACTCCTACCTCTGTTCCCAGGATACTTGTGAAATGACCTTGGTCTCAAAACCTGGAAAATACTGATTCTTTTTAGTTCAATATACAGGCTTTGGCAGACTGAGGAAATATTTTCCGGAGCTAGAGAGAGCAGGAATACTCCTTTAAGTGCACTTGCAGGTTCTGTATCTTGAAGTCTTATCTCCCTAGATGTCAGTTTTTTACCTGTAAAACATGCTCAACAGCGCTTCCTTTCTGCAGTCCTTTTCTCTTGTCTATTCAAACTGCAACAATTCAAGGCCAAGGATTGTCTCTTTTTGATATATTTGTGTATCACCTAGTGCAATGGAGCACTAGTGACCAGGCACAAGCAGAGTGGGCAAACAGGGAATGACATGCCAGTTTGGGAAGCAGTTTGTGTGGAACAGCATGCAGGAAGGGTGCTGAAGCCCTGCCAGTTTGACCAGGGAGCAATGGCATTCACCCAGCAGAAAGCCACGGCTTGTCTAAGTTCCACACCCACCACAACTGACACAGCTGCCCAGACAGAGCTCTGGGGTGAACTTGTTGCTACTCAAGTGTCAGCTGCTGGGTGTGCCCTGCTCTTAGGCACCCTTATGGCACTTAGGGACATAGTTTAGTGCTGGACTTGGCAGTGCTGGGTTAACAGCTGGACTCGATGATCCTAAGGTCTTTTCCAAACTGAAAGTTTCAGTGATGCTATGAAATTAGTTAATCCCCCAATATTCTCTTTGCTTTCCTATGCTTTTCAAACTCAGCATCCTGACTTAGAGCCTGAATGCACCTTTCTGACATCAGAGTGCTCTCCAGGGCATCAGCACACAGGATTTACAATTAAAGCAAAAGAACCCAAAGGGGTGAGCTGTAAGAACTTAAACTGTGCCTTACGATAGAAACATATACCTCACTATTTCTGATGTCTGTTTCTACGTTTCCTTGTCTCTCTCTCTCTCTCTCTTCTTTTTTTTTTCTTCTTTTTAAACTTTTCTTGCTTGAAAAAAGACAGATATTTTCTTGGTGTACCCTTGAAGACGCTGAAAGAGGCAAAGAAGTTTGTGGTCATTGCTGTCAGGTACAATCCCATCTTCATTTCAAGCCTACTCTTGAAGCAAGAGTCCCATTCTTTGAGGAAAACCCAAAATCTTCAAGGGTGATATTGTACACCATCAAGTAATAATAATAGTGCCAAACTTCTTAATAGTTTGAGGTTTTTTTAAATTGATGCTGAAAGCTATTATGACACTGTCTTGCTATAGCAGTGTGGTGTAATGTGTGCTGCTCCACAGGCAGGTCGCTGTAGCTAATTTTCTCTAGTGTTTTTCTTTGGCACTGACAGCATCCCTCATTAGTTTCTTTATTAGTACATTTAAATACCCTTGTAGCACCATTAAGTTTGAAATGGCTTTATTCTTTGTTCAGCAATATTTGTGTTTAACATATTTTCTCAGCCCACCCTACAAGATTCCTTACAACAGATGTTATGGCTCAGTTGAAGGAACGTGAACCAAATTGTAGGTAATGGTCCATGCTTATTTGTTTTGTGTAAGCTCTGGTTTCTATAGCTACTGTACATCTGCTTCGTGCCATTTGCTGATCACGTTCTGTAGTTGTCTCAGCCTAGATATTTAAAGCACGCTGTACTGATTCTGCTCAGCACAGCAATCTGACAATGGCTTGACATGTGAACCAAGCTACAAATTTGGAAACATGTTTGGAAACAGCTGTTAAGTCTACATATTCATTCTCTATCTACTACTGGTGCAATGGCCACCTAACCAAAAATTGAAACAGACAGTGGTCCAGTCTTAGCAAAAGACTTGAAAGCACAACTGACATTGGGTGAAATTAGGCATGGCTTTAAACTGGTGGATAAATTGGGCTCCAGAGTTGGAACCCAGAGGCAGAGACATCAAATCCTTCTATATTCTGCACTTTCACCAAAAATAGAAAACATTCCTGGGTGATAGATATCATTCTGTTAAGGCTGATGAAATTACCTGAGAGCTGCACCAAAGATAAATTTAACTAACTGTTTTTCTACTGAAGTTTTTCCTTCTGACATAGAAGCAGAGTAGTAGCATCTTGGCCTTTCAAACTTTGCCTTTATTGAAGGATTTCGTCTTCTGTCCTGAAACTTCTGTTTCTGTCATTGAAAAGAATGCCATTTGGCTAAAACCCTGTGGTTAAAAGTGACAGTAAGGGATAATGTTTTGCAAATTTTATATCATTTGTGTATGGCTTTTTTTCCCTGAAAACCTCTATCAGATATACCAGCTGTTTTTTGTGGATTTATTTGTTAGTGTGAGTTTGCTTTTTTAAGTGTGCAAGAGAGGCAAGGAACTGCATTGGTCCATTCTGCCTCCATAGCTTACTTTCCAAAAGAAGCTGGGCTTACATGATCTACTTTTCAGGTCTTGCTTTACAATTGCTCATTTGTCAGCTAATTTCAGCTATATTTGACCAAAAGGGTAGAGATATCAAAGGTATTACATGCCTATAAACTAATTCTCCCTGGCTCCATTTCCCCCCATGAAAAACCCAGATTAGTTCCTCCAGTGATGAAAAGGCTGCAGTGCTCAGCTGCATTGTTAGACAGCAGAGTCCACCTGGGAGACAGCCTCTGCAAACAGGACTTCTGAAGTGCTGCAACACATGGAGATGCCACTTTCTAGAACCAGATAGAACTAACTGCTGCTTCAGCTTTCCTGGTAAAACCTTAAGATTTGTATTAATTTTCAGCATTTTTTTTCACTTTATTCTAAGGTATTTTTGGTCTTGGTGGCAAAACAATGACATTCAAATCAGTTACAGTGCACACAAATTTCTTTACATTTAATTAATAAGCTCACTTATTTAAAATATAAGAAGGTATCCAGCACATTAATTGCCTTCAGCAAGAGTCATGTAGTAATGGGCTGGGTTTTATTAGTTCATAATACTGGACATTCTGTCATAATCTGACATTATGGACTTTCCACAAAAAATTAATGAGAAGAAATGTTCCCTTTCTCTCTTTTCAGTTCTTCTCAAATATTAGATACTACCCATACTTTCTTTCAGCTCCAGCAGAGCTCCCAGATTCTGTTTTTTTTAAGGAAGAAATGAATGCTTATAGTATATGAGAAGTTATAGCTGTAAGATAAATGCAAATTAGATCTATTGGAGAAAGAGAAATCAGATTCTTTACTCTGGGAAGAGTGTGAAAATTGGCAAGAAGAAAAACTTACTGAGATCTTACTTCCAGGGTAGAAGGGATTTTCTAGGACTAAGTATGAATATTTTGATAATTAAATGAATGAGTTTAAGCTACGTATAACCTAAGCAAGAAAAGCCCAGCCTCTCTGAGCCTGGGCTGGAGGCATTCAGGCTTGTTCTACTCGCACATCACTGAGGGCCACAGTTTGCTCAACACACACTGCTGCAGCAAAGTACATAACTAGTTCTCCCCAGTTTGACCAAAAGAAAAGTTTAATTTTCCATTTAGAAGAAGTTTCCATGGCTCTGTTCCAGCAGTTCATGACATTGATGTGGAAAAAAATGGCTGTTGCACTGCTGGCAGGAATTTCTTGCCCTCCAGGGAGCTGGTGGCTGCAAAGGGAAGATAAAGCCATGCTGTGCCAGAGGGGGCTGGGAGATGGCTCCGTAGGGCACAGCAGGGCAGCATCACCTGGGCAGGTGATGTGCGACAGTCTCCTCCTCCTGGCTGGGGTGCTGGGCATTGAGAGCCTGGGCACTGGGTCAGGAATGATGCTGCTGCTGCCAAGCTGTTTGCTCCCCTCAGGAGCATGGGCAGCTTGAAGGAGGCATTGGCCAAGCATGGGCAGTAATGGGGCTTCTCTCCAAACACAGCCCAACCCAATTATTGTCCTGTTTGCTGTTCCAGGACAAGGAATGTTAAATGAGACTAATGTACACTGGTCAACCAGGGCATGGTTCGATACGGCAGATCAGAGAAAGGGGTGGGTAATGCCAATAAAAGAATATTTGCTACATGAGGCAGCAACATTGACCTGGACATGTGGATCAGACTTAATATTCAGTCTTTCACTTTTCTCCTCCTTTAGCATCATTGCTTCTAATCATAATATATTACCAGTTAGCCCAATACGACAAGGTGTTAAGTTAGGGAAAAAACAATGTTGTCGAGTTGGGTTTTTTTATTTCCTTGGATGCACAGAAAATCAGGGACATCATAGCTATTATATGAATAAAATGCGTCCTAATGCTATAGCAGCACGATCTGATTTTATGGCACTCTCTAAACCAGAAAACAAGTGGAGTGTTTTTATATAAGCAAATATGATTCAAGGATCTGAAGGAAGTTTTTTCTTTCTTGTACATAACTAAAGGATTTAAAATAATTGTTGAGAGGTGTTTGCTTACTGAATTCCTAATCTCACTGAAAGATTCAGTCAGTCTGATTTTTTTTTTACTTCTAGTTTTTACAATATTTTACGGAGTATATAATTACAGTTTTATAGACAAACGATACAGACTGTATCTGTTATATGACATATCAAAAAAAAGGTATATTACATTTATATAAATTTCTTCTTCCAGTGTTGAGCTAACCCTTATACTTTCCCTGCAGCCAGAGAGGCAATGATCCAAAGCATGAACAGACTTAAATGCATTTACTTCAAGCAAAGGGTTATAACCTGGTTTAACTATGTCCTGGAGACTAGTTTGACTGGCAAGCGTGTCAGAGTTTGCAGGGTTGGTGCCTTAATCCTCCAGGCCTTTCAATGATATCTGACACTATTCACTCTGTCAGGGCTAATAAATGGCCCAGTGGATGATTATCTTTAAATACTATAGCCACTGAAAGTGAATTATTGATGGACATTACCTAATTTCTTTGAAGGTAGCTTTCACTTCTATTACATTAGAAAATAAACAAAATAACAGATGGATACCATCTTTTTTTGTCAAATAAAAAAAAAAGGTAATTGAATATTGCATATATTTAAATGTGAGTGCTAGTCAGAATTAGAACACTATTTTTTGTCATTTTTTATTCTTGTACTTGATTTTGTAATTGAATCAATCTATTTTTTGTTCCTAAAAAAGGGGAAAAAAAGACCATACACTTTTTGGTTTTTTGAATCATTTGGTGAATTAAACTTAAGAAGATGCTGCATAGCTTAATGTTAAAATATTGTCTTTCTGGTGCGAAGTGGAACATTTCTTTAAGAGGGTGATTTTTCTCCCTTATGTGTTTGGAAGAGTGTAACCTGGGACTTAAGCAGCCACAAACACAGAGGAGCATTGGAGAAGGGAAAAAAATCTCTTTCTTACTGGCTGTAAGAAAGAAGAAAATGGTTTGAAGCAGTCAAAATCTCTACCTTTACCTAATTTAAGAATACAGAGAAAGATCCAAAACCCCTTGTCCTAGAAGCAGAACTAAGTAATTGCCTCCTTGCTTGACTGCAGGAGGAAAGTGAAGAGCGTCACAGTTATTTTCGAAAACGGCTTGCCTACTGAGCACCAAACCTGCCTGATAAGAAAACAGAGAAGGAGAGCACCTCCACTTTTTGGAGCTCACATGCTTGACTCAGAAAAATGCCTGTGGAGAAAAATGTAGCTTCAAACCACAGACCTTCCTTCCTAGCAGGTGGCTGCAGGCACAGTACTCAGCCCCAGCCCTGGTTAAGTCCTACCTCTTCTGCAGCAGGCAGAGGCTGGAGCATGGGTGAGGCTCTGAGCTCTGTACGGAAGTGGTGAACACCCAGCATGATGGGGTTTGCACACCATTAGTGGGAAAGCCTAGGGAGAGTACCCAGCTCTCTGTCAGCCATGGCACCAGGCAAGCTCACGTCTATGCTTTCATGGCCCCAGGGACTTCGTATCCCTTCCCAAGTCTCTCTGAACCTCTTGAGCACTTCATGCTCTCTACTGTACACTGGAACTCAGAGCCAGTATGTCCTGAGACATTGTGTGGATGTCTGCTGCTCTAGGACAGCGCACCTCATGATTTTTGTACTGGAAGTACTGCCCTTAGCACAGTGTAGAGAATTGAGAATTATGCTTCTGTATTTTGGATACCTACTCAGAAGGAATTGTCCTACCAGGAACAGCAGGAGCACCATTAGATGAAACTTCCCCTTCCTCCCCTGCCAGAAGCAGACCAAACCTGTGCTGCTTTTATGCATTGAAGGACTCAAGGCTTGCTTTTCAGGCCTCCCTGCCTCACTGAGACCATCAATCATTTTTAGTGTGTGTCACATGTATGTAATTTGTGAAGCACTGAAACAAATGCTGGCATTCAGATTCAGAAGCTGCTGTAGCTGGGGTTTCTGCTCCCAAAACCTGCCTTCCTCAGTCACTCTGAGTTACCACCTCTCTGCTTCAAAGTGGACTGAAGATGGAGAGGCATGTGAGGAATGCTGAGCTGTCAAATCACTTAGCTCCTCAGTTCATTTCTGGGTGCCTGCAGTGACACTACATATAAACTAGGATTTCAAGGTTTGCATTTTCTTTTAATTTTGAGCTAATTTCTGAATCAAAAAAGTTAGTTCTCACTAAAAGAAAGCCTATGAACAGACAATTTAATTCCACAGCCTGCTCCAGGCCAGAGCATTTGGGTGTAAATCACATCAAGTTTGACTCCATTCGTGCATGATAGTCTTGTAACATCATCCCAGCAAGCACTGGCAATGCTGGTCAACCCCCTTTGCACATCTGGGAAGTGTAACACATACCACTGGCACCATGTTTACACTTACCTTTCCCATGCACTGCAGCGGTTGCTGCTGATGTGGAAATCATCATAGTATGGGACCAAAGGACAACCAGACAGGACAGGGGTATGGAAAATTTAATTCCAGAGATGTATAACTATATCTATAGATACAGAGATATAGAGAATTCTCTCTGTGTGTGTGTATATATAGCCACAGGCATAAGCAGCATGTTTTATGAGGGGCCTGTATATCAAGCACTATTTTCCATTTACATGATGAAGAGATCCATGTTTGCAGTATTAAAAAAGCTGGGCACTGTGGTGCTGTTCCAAAACAGGGGTCTGAGACATGGGCAGCAGCTCCTTCCTCCTCAGCTCTTCTTCTGCTACTGCATTATATACAGAGAGCAATTGCTGGTCACTGCATCTGTCTGCTTTCCTAATTAATGAACAGATGGTCAGGACTTGAACCTACTGCTCGTGCTTGGACCAATGATCACAGAACTTGGTGTTGCCATATTTCAGGTGTTTTCCACTGAGAAGCAGCTGTTAGGCCAAGTGCTAGGGGGGCACCTAGGGAAGACTTGGTGAAACCCATGTGCAGAGTGGGCGTGGGCACTGTTCTGGCAGCAGCCGGTCCCTAACAGTCAGGACACTGGCCAACCTGTACCCTGGTCTGGCCTGAGAACAAGCACTGCTCTCTTGGGCAAAAATCTTTAGCAGTGGACATGTAGCCACAGAGAGAAATAGTTCAGATGCTCAGAGCTGTCCTCAGAAGCTGTCCAACCCTGTTGATTTGTTGGGAAGTATAGAATAGCCAGAGGATAGCAAAGACAACACAAGTGGTTGAAGAAATATGAGGTCTCACCTCCCTTCTCTGTCTGCATAGAAAGGCAGGGGAAATAATTTCAAAAAGAGTGATAGAAACAGAGTAAAAATTGCCTTTTCATTTTTTGACTGACAATGGGAAATTTCTAGGCAGTTGTGCTGGATTTTCAGAATAATCTACCTAAGGTGGTTTATTATTAAAATAATTAATCAGGCAACTAGCTAAACAGCTCTTCACCATTCCTTCCTGTGATACATCTCTTCTAGTATTATAGCCAATTATTTTCTAAAGACAATAATCAATGTTTTCCTGCCTCTGGTCACCTCTTTCCCACCACTTAGTTGCTGTAAGAGATTGGTTATGCACATCTCCAGTAATATGTGCAGTTCCTCATAAGGATACTGCAATTTGGCATACCTATTCTGATTTCTCCGCTCTGTTTCTTTAGACGTCAGAAACAACAACTTATCCCTCTGCACAATCACAAGTCAAGTAAAAATCACTGTTTCCTGACCTTCTGGAGACTGATCTGGTTTCTATTATCCCACATTTCTTCAATTTTTTTGCATATCAGTTCAAGCCCCAGTTCTCCTATTCCTATCTTTGAAACACAATAAAAATGTTGAAATGTTTATCAGGACCACAGTAATGACTTTAGACATTTCTCAATACCTGCAGAAAGAGGGACTGCATCCAGGATTTGACATTTTTCCTCAACACGGCAGCCAGGCCCCCATCTCTCTAGGTAGCAATTTCTTGATAGTGATTTCTCAGTTACAGCTGGAGAATGCTCAAAGGAGAGAAAAAGTAAGTGAAGAACCAGAATCAAAGTTGGAAGCGGTTGCTTCCCTTTGGATAACATCCTACCCATCAACGGATCTGGGCAAAGCAGCGGTTCCTGGCTCTTGCTGCCTTCCTGCAGGTGCTCTGGCAAGGCCCCACAGGAGCTAGCCTTGCAGGGCTGATGGCTCACACCCCAGCCATCTGCAGCAGCACTGGAGGAACCTGCTGGGAAACACTGCCCTGCTTGGCATGGCCTGTTAGCTGTGCCTCGCCTCAGTGCAATGCCTCCTGGCATTGTGGAGCAGGCTGCTCGTTCCAAATGTCATTCTTTGGCTAAAAAAAATCAGACAGGGTGGTATTTGCTACCCTTCATCCATCTCTGCACGTGGGTATAGAGGATAAAGCCTATCTGAGTGCAGGAAAGCCCTTGGAGTTGAGTAAATTGTCCTAAGGCTACTGAATCAGAGCAGCTGTATCCATCTCAGTTCAAACAATGAAATTCTGAGCATCGCTTTCCTGGTGTCCTAGGAAAATAGTCTTCCGGTCACTTCCTCAGCTGTTGCTTATAATTTATGAGAGTATATGGTCTTTTGATTAATAATTCAGGAATTACATTTATTACAGAGCATTAGTCTCCCAGAGGAGTTCAGAAGCTCTCTCTCAAATTCCCAGAGCAATCCAAACAACTCTCTCAGGTCTACTCTCTGTTAACATCTTCACGCTAAAACTTAATACATTAATGATTTAAAGATTGTAGGAAAATTATTGCATATGCAATAATATCTTCAAATTTAGAAGGATCAAGTTTTTTCATCCATATTATTGAATTCCCAGAAATGGCTTTTTTTTTTTTCACTATGGCTTTGTCAGACTTCTGCTAGTTATATTGTAACTTTTACCCTAGGGCTGCTTTACCTTTGCTTTGATATTTTATTTAGTTAGTCTTTGAATTGATAGGCTGTTCATAAAGCCAAAGGAACAGGGTAACTACATTGTCCTCAGACTAAGTGAGGAGAGAGTGAACAACTGTCAGGTAGCAATAAATTTCTCATTATGAATCTGAGTTTGTGATTCCTCTCACACTGGTATCAAACAAAACTAGCTTTGATACTCTTATGGATTGTTTTGAGGCATATAGTACTTTACCTTATGTAAAATGGATTAATATCAAAATATGTTCAAAATAACCAGTGGAAGGGAACTCATCACCCAGCAGAAAAATAATGCGGTAAGCAAGGCCCAGGGCTGCCCTGAGATGCTCTCAATTTCCTCTACTGCCATGACATTTTTTGTTGAAAATGACTGAGTTCAGAGACACGTAAGGTCTCTAAAGTCCATTTCTTTAGTTAGAAGCATGGGCAGGATAAAACCACGTTTGTTTGCATCTCTGCTAGATTTACTTAGTCTGAGATAGAGCAGAAGTACTACCTAATATAAGCCTTTCCTGTACCATGTCCTACTCAGTCACCACAGCAAATCTTTCCTCGAACATTTCTGTCACTGAGGGGAAATGAGCAATGTCATCAGGAAGGGAGGTTTAGCCTTTATTTTGAAAACTCCTGCATTGGCCTAATTGTAAGCAGTGATAGTAAAACTTACATGACTTCACAGGAAAGATAAAAAATTTTTTAATTTTTTTCATTTTTTTTCTGACAAACACAATGTATGGGCTTTATGCTGCAGCAGCACACCCACCTCACTCCTGTGATGAGTATAGGAAAGCTGGAGGACATAAAGGGAAAATCCATGCTACAGGGCTAATTGGCTCCATGTGGTTCCAAAAGAGTGAGACTAATATTGCACAGGAAATCCCCCGCCGTTGCACCAGCACTGCTCCATCTCCACTGCGTCACTGGCAGCAGGGCTCCCCTGGACTGGGATCAAGGATTCCTACTGTTGTGCTGTCTGAACCAACCCTGTGCTGGGTTCTACAAACTTGTGGAGGAAATTAAAGGTGGGTTTCTGGGTATAAAAGGACACAGAAGAAAAGAGTGGATGGGGAACTGTGGGTCTCCAGCCTACGTTATAGGGAGAGCAGAGTTAAATCTTCCTAAATCTTTTCTGAGTTTTCTCAACAAAACTAACTTAAATTTTTTCTAACTTAAATTCTTTTCTAACTTAAAGTCCCTGCAGCACCTAGTACCATTGTTTATGTTCATGCATATAAGAATACCCTCTGTGCTATTTTTTAAGCTGAAGCAGTTCACTGTGCAGTGCACCAGCCAATGCTGCTGCCTTGTTAGAAATGTGTAGGGGCACAGAGACAGGTCACACTAAATAAAGCTCTGTGGGTTTCTGTGCTTGGGAGTACTATATCCTCTTACTGTCCATCACCATCTGCATCAGGAAACACATGAACTCACTATTTTTGTCCACATTCAAACTGGTCATAAATTTTTATAGCCTAGTTTACTGAACTTTCCCATACAAATGCTGCAAGCAGAATAATGAAGCATACCAGCTCATGTTTCAAATGCAACTCACTTCAGCTAGAAATTTATCATGGGATCTTTTGCAGGCCTCTTTTTGGTGGCCTCTTTTTGGTCTGCTCAGAAGGCATGCACCCTTACTAAAGACTCCCATGTGTTCTGGCTCAGAGGGACGTGAATTGGTGGGCATTGCCCTGAAACGAGGGAACTTGCTCATTAAAAATGATTTCTGGTATGAAATGGAGACAAGTGGCACTTAGAGCATCTCCTTGTTGTGACCCTTCTTCTCCCTGAGGAGCTAGGATGTGCGAACATGGCTCAGAGTAATGATAACTTTTTAGAAGGAATGAGCACAGGCTGCAGGCAGGGAAAGGATTTTTGGATTTTGCTCTATCCAATGTATGTTCCCACATAGCTGACTTGCATAAGTGAAATTGCCTGATGATACTCAAAAATTTGCATTTCTGAGTACACAAGAAGAACGGCCTTCAACTATTCAAATCAATAAAATGCAGCATCTCTGTGGGTGGATTAAAATGCAACTAAAATGGGATTTCTCTTTTAAAACTGTTCATTTTAAGTACCTGTCTTCAGATGGTAAAATTCAGAATAAATTTGGACAGGTTATAAAATTCTTTCCTCAGGAGGCTGAATTATGATGTGGAACTAAATGTAAATAATTCAATTTTCTATTAGGCTATTTTTTTTATTTTTACGCTATGTTACTAGATTTGATTAACTTTTCCTAACAAAATTAAATAAAGTGGATATCCTGTCACATGTCACAGACCACACCATACCAAGTGAGGAAAGTCATGCACTGTATATGTTATTTAACTGTTTCAGTACAGAGCTTACTGGCAAATAAATGAAGTCATGTTTTCGTGTCCACTAAGGTACATCAGATATTCTAACTGCTTGTTAGAATATGTCAGTAGGCTCTACACTTGAAACATGAAGCTTTGCCTGTCTCACAGTTGCACTACTCAGTTTGAAAGTCAGAGATGGCTGCATATGATGAAGTTTGAAAAACATTTTTAACGTATCATCTATTTCTGTTTTAAATGGGAATGACTGTTTCTATGTATGTTATTGCTTTGAAATATTTTACTTTGTAGAAATGACCAAGGAAGTTGCTAACACAAAGCACTAAAGCATGATAATTACTGCTAACTTTCTCTGCTTGCCCCTTTCTTCACAGCGTATTTCTTCCAGAAAAGCTCTCTGCAACAAAATGGAAAATCTGAAACTTCCCCTCTGGAAGCCTTTTAAAAGGGAGGCTATAAATGTTTTATATTGCATCTCAGGGTATTATGCTGCTTCCCCAGGAGGCCAAGTGTTCAATAGGCAACCATCAAAGTGCTGTAGGTTAGTTACCTGCTTCCTCATTTACCTGCATGATCATGACATCCCTTACACTAACCACCAGTAATGAGTGGCAAGGAGAGTAATCTCTTTGGCTGTATGAACACCTCTCTTGGAGACTATTATACTTGCAAATGAAGCGATCTTTCTGTCACTGGTATTTTTCTACATCTCATTGCTGCTGATCGGCATGAAGAGCCTTTACAGAGAACTCCCATTTCCATCTTAAGGGGTCTTTTTCCATGGTTATTGTATTTTAAAAAGAAACAATTTTGTAAACTTGTGAGCCTCCTCTTCTCCTTGAAGGCCCATCATTCACCCTCTCTTTTTACAGCCACAAAAAGCCTAGTAGATTTTCTTCAAATGTCCAAGAACATTAGGCATTGGTCAGGTGTTAGAAGAAAATTATTTTTAAAAACATTGATTTTTTTTGTTTTTTTTTAAAGTTTTACCTCTGGCTACACTGAGAGTGACACCACAGCTCTTCCTTGAGCAAAAACAGAATTGTGAGCGAGCCTACAGATTTATGAGTGATGCCTACCATGCAGTTGGAGGCATGTGAAGCAGAGGAGTCAACTCCTGTGTCTGCCTAAAAATTCTGTCTGGAAAACCCATGACTGCCGTGTCTCCATGTGATCCCAACAGGCAGCTCTTCACCTCATGTGAGACCTAATTGTGCAGCACAACCTTCAGACCCCATTCCCTTTCACTTTTGCCACATTAGGCTCTATGCTGATATTTCTATTGTCAAAAAACCTACAAACAATTAAATTGAGGAGGGTTAGCACAGATTTTGGCCATGATATTTGCAACCCATGGCAGTCCGTAAGGAACTGAATGGCTTTAAATGCATAATGGATACAGCTGTGATCATGGTAAGAAGAACCTTCACTGCTTGTAAAGTGACAGGTAAAAAGTAATTTGATATTACTGTTCAAATTTTAATAGTATTTGTTAAACTTCGGAATGAACATCTACAGCTATTAATGAGGATAGTTCCCATCTCTTAGAATTACCACCAGAAACTCCTCTGTCTGAATCTGAAGATGACCTCTGTAACTGTAGAGGTGAGGTATTAATGAAAGCTAATTCATTAACTAATTAATGGGAGCTAGTTATGCTAGAGCTTAAAAGGAGTCATGGAACTACATATTGTCATTGTATTACTGCATTAAACATTGAGCTGTAATTTGTGTAAACAAGCTTAGGTCACTAGACTATAGGCAGCTCTTGTTGATGAAAAGTGAAATGTGATAAATTTCTCCATCCCAGTATAATTTCTTTAATAAGGTTAGGTTTAATGAACAAACCTTGTATAAAACAAAACATATAGATAGTTAATAACAGTTTCATATTATATAAATAAAAATATAGCTTTTACAGTTTCCTTTAATAATTACTTTGCAAATACTACCAGTGAAAAACTCAATGAAAATGCAATTTAATGAACTCTATTTTACAGCATGAAGTACTGTTTCATGTGGCTTTGTAAAAGCATCTGTTCATTGGATAATAAACAGTGTAGAACTGGTGTGATCATTTTAATAAAGGACAACTTTAGTGTTACTAAATAACTGTACTGAAAATTGTGCTGATTTCTTCACCTGGAGTTGAAGCTGGCCAGAACCGTAGGGGAAAATAAAAGAGATTTTTCAAATATTTTAATGGCAATAGGCAGTATAAAAATAACATCAGCACATTACAGGGTGAGGATGGTCACCTCACAAACAGGGACACAGAAAAGGCACAGGTGCTTAACACATTCTTTGCCTCTGCCCTCAACATGGATGGACCAAGAGGCTCTCAGTGCCCTGAGCTGGAGAATCACGACTGTGAGAATGATCAGCTTACCACTGACCCTGAAATTGTGCAGGATCTGCTGCTCCAGCTGTATGCCTATGAGTCTATAGGGCCTGATAGGATTCATCTGAGAATCCTCAAAGAGCCGGCTGATGTCATCCCAAAGCCTCTCTTGATGATTTTTGAGCAGTCTTGGAAATCTGGAGAGTTCCCAGCTGAAAGGAAGCTGGTGAAAGTTGCCCCAGTTTTCAAGAAGGACAAGAAGTAGGACCCACGCTCTACAGGCCTGTCAGTCTCACTTCAGTGCCTGGTAAAGTTATGGAGAATATTAATCTGGGAGGTATTGAAAAACACCTGAAAGACAACGCAGTCATTGGTCACAGCCAGCATGCCTTCCTGAGGGGAAAGTTCTGCTTATCAAACCTGATTTCCTTTGATGACAAGGTAACCCACCTAGCTGACCAAGGAAAGCCAGCTGATGTAATCTTTTTGGATTTCCATAGAGCATTTGACAGTGTCTATCATGGTATTCTGGACAAAATGTCCAGCACACAGCTGGATAAACA
>VXAZ01010513.1:178057-195054 GCA_013399875.1 Gymnorhina tibicen
GGGGAAGCCATGTGAGGAGCAGCTGAAGGCACTTGGTCTGTTCAGCCCAGAGAGGAGGAGACTGAGGGGAGACCTCACTGCAGTTACAACTTCCTCGTGAGGGGAAGAGGGGGGCAGGCACTGATCTCTTCTCTGTGGTGACCAGTGACAGGACTTGAGGGAATGACCTGAAATTGTGTCAGGGAAGGTTTAAGCTGGATATCAGAGAAAGGTTCTTCTCCCAGAGGGTGGTTGGGTATTGAACAGGCTTCCCAGGGAAGGGGTCACAGCACCAAGCCTGACAGAGTTCAAGAAGCATTTTGGACAATTCTTTTGGGTACATGGTGTGGCTCTTGGGGATGGTCCTGTGCAGGGCCAGGATTTGGACTTGATGATCCTTCTGGGTCCCTTCCAACTCAGCATATTCTGTGATTCATGATACCTAGGTGGTAACTGGTTTAACAGCATCTGTATCACTACTCATAAAGTAAAATTTTTGCACAGGTTAGTATGACCAGAAGAAAGTGAACTGATGACTTCTCTCCATCACCTATTTCACCACTTAAGAAAGGCTTTTGTATGGTATTTTGGAACTGAAATTACTATTTGTTCTAGACTTCTGCTCTGGAAATGCCATAAGAGGCTGCTCTGACAATGCAGAGCAAGTAAATACAAATATGGGCTACAGGAGTATATTGGGACAGTCCTCAGTGAGACTTCCTGTTACCAAAATCCACATACTGTTAAGTGTATGATCTAGCAGCTCACTGGAGCTACTGGACTGAGCCAAATGCTCCCCTCTCTGCATGAGGAAGAGGAAGAGAAGTTCTTACCTAAAGATACTTTCCTGAAGGGACAAGTCTTGTCTTTCCAAGCCACAGAGGGCACATGAAGCCACTCTGTGATTACATACCATCACAATGCAATCATGGTTTTAACTGGCAGATCTGTACACGGACCAGGCAAAGTCATTTGGCTTCAGACATTTAGGATGCTGATGTCTTCATGACCTTAAAAACCTGTCAGCATTCTCCAACTTTCCTCTTTTTGCCCCTGCTCTACAAGATCCTGTGCCACAGACCTCCTGCTTAAGCGTTCAGCCACTTCCTTCAAAAGACAGCAAAAAGATGTGTCTATAGGAGCAAATCTGGGAGAAGACTCAAGTCACAGGAAGGAACTGTCCAAGAGAACAGCTTGGTGAGCAGAGGCTTGCAGTTGCTTGAATTAGTTTGCCTATTTCCTGAGCCAACAGGTAAAATAGCTGCAGACTGCATTAGATGTTCTCTAAGTCACAATGTCCTAGAATTATTTCAGTCTTTCCTAAAGGGGGGTGTGTGTATGTATAATTACATATATCTGGAATATAAATTTGAAATATATATGGAAAGCAAATTTGTGTCATAATTTGATGAGCAAATCATACTCACTTCAGTGATGGAATTTTTAAGGATATTTACCTGCAGTACAAGATGAGCCTTAGGACTTACTGGGGCCTTTGGATGATATAAAAGTCTAAAAACCTGACACAAATCACACCATAAGAGGAGTGTACTAGTCTAATTTTACTAATAAAGTACTAACAATTGGGTTTAGCAGGTCATTGTATTAAACATCTATTCTAGAGATGAGTTAGAAAAATTATGAGAAAAATCATGATCTGCTCTCACAGAACATATGTAAATCAACCACCTGTCTCTCCAAGCCTTTCTCCCCAGTCATGAATTAAAAAGTATCATTGATGCAGCATGACCAGAAGCAGAATGTAGCTGAGCTATTTCAAGGAACCAGAGGCACAGTTTCCAAAGAAAGCACATCTGCTTGTTTTCCTTCAGAGAGGAGTCAAAATTTACGAGACACAAATGCTTGGGAAAACTATTCTCTACCTCCCATTGCAGTGTGTTAAGGGTCTTTTACATGTAAAAACAATGCATTACTTTTTGAATGAGTTGCTCAGAAGTTCAGGACATGCTTAGTTTGCTGGCCAGGAATATAAATAGTTAGCTCAGAGAAATCACCTGCTGGAAGTATTGGACACACATTTCTGAGCTCTCAGCTGCTCTCAGATACTACATATGCAGTTCCCACTGAAGCTGATTAATTACAACTCCATACACAGACTCAGTCCTTGGGAAGTTCAGCTCTTTTGGGAAGGGTAATGTAAGGTGGCCACCTGGAAAAAAAAAGGGAGGAATGGAGCAGCTGCGCACCTGCCTTCCTTAAATGCCTGCTTCCAAGTGCTGCTGTGTACTCAAAAGAGCTCAGTTCCAGCAGAGGATAAATATTTGTTACAGCTAACAGACATCTTTGCATAAAATTAGCACATTTGGAAGCATGTGAAAGAAAATAAATGAAAGAGAAGCAGTGCAGTGTTTACGTTACTTTGATACAAACACTTCAAAGCAAACTAGCCACAGTCCTTATGACTGACTGGGCTAGAACATCCCTCAGAGGTTTCTGCAAAGTCTCTCACACAGACCTTTTTATCAATTTATTTATTAAAAGAAAGCTCATGGTAGGGTTCACTGCTGTCCTCCTCCACAGGGAATTTGCTATGAGCACAGGGGCTGTGCTGAGGGACTGGGCACACCTGGCCTTCCCCAGAAAAGATGGCACAGCTGGGCTAGGCTTTGACAAGGAGCCCTGGGCAGGCACTGATGATATTCACAGCAGCGTGGATTCCAGCAGAAAACCTGCTTCTGGTAAAATCTAAATCAGCTGGGATGATTTCATCCTCTTTCACTGTAGTCTTTTCACAACCTAGTTCTAGTTCACTAAATAGGATGTCCTTTTCGAATTATTTTTGTGTAAGAGATCCTTCCTATGTTAGTTTTTTAATATTTTTTTTAAGAATTATTATGGCAAAAAATAAGGTGTCTTTCTACTGTTGTTGCTGTAGCCTTGAAAGAGGCAGTCTCTCTGGCAGAGTAAATTCTCTTGCAAAGAGTTAGGTATTGCCACAGGTAGAATTCTCGTACACAAAACAATGCATTTAAAGCCAACTTGGGAATCTCTGCACTAAACTGGAGGCTTTCCCCCAGTTTAGCATGCAGTTTAGCTGTTTTAAGAAGAATTCTTAGGCCTGTCTCAACTTCCCTCATATAAAAATCTCTTTCCTGGCAATGCCCTCTTAAAATGCTAAGTACTTTTTACCTAGAAGGTAAAATTTAGTCCATGGTAAGTACCGAAGGAGGAGGCTCAGGTGTTTGGGGGATTTGTTACACTACTCCAAAAGAACTGGTGGTGTTAAAGCAGTAAGTGTTATTGGAGAACTAAGAAAGAAAGTGCCGTGTATTAGTCTGCACAGCATTACCATTATTTATTTGTAGTAGCATTTGGATGCTCCTGACAGAGAATAGTGACCCAGTATGCCAGGCAATGTGGAAATACAGTACAGAGCTACTCCCTACTCCAAAAATTTCACAAAAAAGGTGTGCTCAGGTGGCCAAGAAGGCCAATGGCATTCTGGCCTGTATCAGCAATAGTGTGGCCAGCAGGACCAGGGCAGTGATTGTCCCCCTGTACACAGCACTGGTGATGCGACACGTTGAGTGCTGTGTCCAGTTCTGGGACCCTTTACTACAAGAAGGCCATGGAGGTGCTGGAGTGAGTTCAGAGAAGGGCAACAGAGCTGGTAAAGGGTCTGGAGTGCACATCCTATGAGGAATGGCTGAGGGAGCTGGGCGTGTTTAGCCTGGAGAAAAGAAGGCTCATGGGTGACCTTACCATTCTGTGTAACCATCTGAAAGGAGGGTGTAGCCAGGTAGAGGTCGGCCTCTTCTCCCAGGCAACCAGCGACAGGATAAGAGGAAATGGCCTCAACCTGCACTAAAGCAGATTCAGGTTGGACATGAAGAACTTCTTCACTGCAAGGGTTGTCAAGCATTGGAATGGACTGCCCAGGGAAGTGGTAGAGTCACCATCCCTGAAGTATTCAAGATATAACTGGACATGGCACTCAGTGCTATGGTTTAGGTGGCGTGGTGGTGTTTGGTCAAAAGCTGGACTCAGTGACCTTGGAGGTCTTTTCCAACCTTAATGATTCTATGATTCTCTGATGGTATGTTTCTAAAAATATTGTTCCTAATGTAGGCAGAACACTTATATATTCCTCCTTTACAATACTTTATTGTTGATTCATAAAGTCATGATTTGACCTCCACAAACTCCTCATTTTTGCACTATTCACAAATTCTGCTTTGTATTATCCACTAGTAAAAATAAAGTTTCAAATGAAATCGGGGTAAATACCCTGCCTTTTCCCTCCCCTTTTAAAGGCAACCCTCTCTGTTGCTAATTTGTGCTAACAGGAAACTGGCAGCTGATGGGCTAAAGAGAGCTCCCTGAGTACCTAGCACAAATTACACCCTAGAACATTTTTCCTGTCACTGCTAGAGCTCTGCCTCCCCAAATAAATCTAAATTATCTCTGCCAAGAACAATTTATCCCTAGAGCTTGAGGAAATACCTCCAAAGCTCCTTTTCTCTTTGTTGGAGTGCCCTGGGTCGCATCGCAGATCACACATTTTTGTGATTTTGGAATAAGGATGGAGGTCTAGTCCTCCCCTGTAATCAGCCTGGTTTATGTCTCTTTACCAGTACAAAACAGTCACCAAGCCAGGATAACCGGCCACAAAAGGATTACTGGCAGTGTAGAGAGACCAGATGCAGAAAGGCCAAAGAGCCGTTGCATGATGTTCCACATGACCTCCTTCACTGCAACGACTCTCAAGACCTGTGAGGTGTTGGTGTAATCTGGAGGCCTCTCTCCTTTAGAGCCCAGCAAATGGGCAGTCCAGGACAAAAGCAACACTGGATCTCACACCACCTTTCACAGAAGTGCCCTCGCTCCCCTAATCCATTTGAAGATGGAGAGCCTTTCATTAGAGAAGTGGGATGTGACACCTGCACAATGTACTTTCCATACTGACACTCTCTCACAATGCATGAACACCCACTCTCCTGTTGACAAATTGTATCATCTCTTGGTAATTATCCTGTCGGTGTTTTGACAAGAAAATTCAAGAATATCCCAGTCCCTTGCTCTTTTTCTCTGAAGGCATACCGTCAGAGACAGAGATACACAGATTTTAAGGAGAAAAAAAAGTGTCACAATATTGGCAGCATCCTCATGCTGAAGGAGCAATAAAAACAAAGTGAAGGGAGTATTTTGTGCTAAACTATTCACCCAGGATAGGCTTCTGTCTGACTGTTTTACAAGTTACAGAATCCTAAAGCTACACAGAAGACTTAATAGATGCTAAAAATTGCCATGCTAACCTGAACTATCATTCCTGTTATCAGAAGTGTTTATTGCAAAGCTTACTGCAATAATTAGTTCTGAACTAGTAGACTCTATTTCTTTTATCTGGAAAAGAGAACAAAATATAAATAGCTTTCAATTAGCATTACCTGCAAAAGCCTGCACATGAGATAAAACTGATATATTAGTTTCCAGTGAGAATAGCAGGGCCTGCATACAGGAAACATGTGTTTTCATACATATCAAATATGCAAGAATTTTAAAATGTACTATATAAATGATCATGTATATATATATATGTACATATAAATATTGAAAATGCATAAAATGTATTTCATTATTTGTGACATTATGAGGTGAAGATATAAAGAGCCAAGGGTATGGGCATATTTCCCCTCATCTTTTAAAGCTAGGGAGAGCAATTCCCAAGGTGACCAAGTTGCACATGCATCTCCAGTTTACCTTGGAGTCTTCATGCACTTAACTGCAAAGCTCAGATCATGGTAAATTTTGGCTGATGTAGACAAGACATTAAAACCAGCCCTGAGGTGCAAATATTGTTTATCAGGAAGGTAAGAGGATGACATTCATGTCCTTTTAGCTGGATGGTGGGACACTGCTCAGTCAGAACAACACAGGCGAGGAGAGAAGAGAGGAGAAAAAAAGAGAAAGAAGAGGGGAGAGAGGAAGGGAGGAGAGATCACATGGTATTATGATACCCACATATGAGAGCTTTGCTGGATCCTTAGGGAGGGAGTCTATTTACTATGATGTACTTTAAAAAATTATTTAATTGGTAGGATCTTTACTAATTTTTTCACTGTTTCTAAGCAATAATTTTCCTGGGGGTTCCTTCATGGTACCAAATTTATGCACAGCTGACCCTCTATTTCCTGATGCAAAAGAGAATTTTAAGAGTATTTATCTTACTCCTTTGGAAAGATGAACATCTAGGACTAAATTAAAGAGGGGAAGAAAGTACATAACATTTTCTTCTAAAGCACAAAAAAGGCTTATTGTATGGGAGGCAAAACCTTCTCCAAGCAGCAGGCTTTCCAAAGGAACTTACTTGTCCAGGAATTAGGGAATATAATAAAGCAAATCCACCTTTAAGTGCAAGATGCTTTACTTTGCTTATGCCTTCTCTCAGAAACATAAGGCAAGACAGTGCATACAGTATCCCTCAGCTAGCGTACACACTTCCCTCGGGAGGGAAAGAGAGAACAACACGTGCTTCATGCATTACTGGAAGGCACAGAGTGCTGTGTGAGAACTACGGGAAGAAAATGTATAGCACATTCTGGCACCGGTACTTCCTGGTGACCTAGATTAAATGTTAATGCATGAATTAGCTCTGGCTCCAACAACACAAAACCCTGAATAAACCTAAATAACCTTAAACTTCTGAAAGAAACTCTACCATCTTCTACTTCTGCATCACTGTTGCTGCCACATCCTTCTTCAGTAAGTGCAAAAAGAACAGTCATTACAGGAGATTTTTGGCTCTACCACCTTCCTTTCTTAAACAGTTTATTCTATCAAAGGTTTTGCCTTTTCCCCTTCTCCCTTTCACATGGCAGAATAATGGAAAATAAAATTGGGAGGATCCTCAGTAGCACTGAGGTACTATCCATTGATCTCCTTGTACTGAATATCCCCTCTGCAAATTTATGTTTTCACTGTTGAATGTATAACAATAAATAAATATGTGAGGCAAACATATTTCTGTGACCAAAATTTCTTGAATTGTCATCAATAATAAGATCACTATTATTTTGAGAGATGGGATTTCTGTTTATTAATTTGATTTACGTTAACCAGTTTTTGTTTACTTTAATTTCCCTCCTAAACCACAGGGCAGACATACAGGTTTCTGTGAATTAGTACATAACTCGTATACAAAAACCCCTAGAACTGGATGTGGTGCTTCACACCTATATCCAAAACCTTTTGGATAGACTATATTCTGTATCAACTGCTAAATGCTAAGCATAGTTTGTACAGCTCTCTGCAGTGACTTATACTCAGTTTTGAGTCTTTTCCTGCCAGCTAAAACGATTCTAGCTGGTGAAAGCATCAGTACCATCTACTCTAAGCTGGTGCACCACTGCATCACGTGTGTGTGTTTGAAATAGGTCACTTCAATTCACGTTACTCAGTGTCATTTATCAAATCCTATCTGCTATCTCTGTGATTTTGATCAGAAAAATTGCTAAAACTACAAAATCTAGAGAGCTTTATTAAGAACAACAGTAACCCCTACTGGATTGTGATTGTCTCCCTGGAAACCTAGGAGATAAAAAACACCTTGCACTGCTTCGTGGAAAAGGCACAGTCCGCATAACTGTGATGAAGAACGAGTTGTTTCTCTGCTTGCAATAAATTTCCCTGTCATCATTTCCTGGATTAAATTGGAAATCCTGCTGAATTTACACTCAAGCTTGCTGAAAGACATCTGTTCCTTGCAAACTCAAATTCAGAGCATTTTTTTTTGTATTTACAGATAAGTTACGAAACCAGGCGTATGCCGGTTAGTTTTTTCTATGTTAAATATTACAAGTACTAGAATATATTTCTTTATATGCTTGAAAATAAGGGACTTCACATATGATGAATAATATAAACAAATTACCACAATCTGCTGAATGCATGTCCTAAACTCATCTGAGTCTTGTTCAGCACACTGGAGTGTGCGTGGAGCTGTAGGGAGGAGAAATCGGAGCAGAGGTACCACAAGCTATTGTAATAGAAAACCTCCTGGGCTCGTTAAACAGCATCTATAGCAGTATCACAAATTCAGCATTCCGCCTCTTTCTGCACATGTAGTGTTTCTGACAAATGAAGAATATGTTAGCAGAGCTATTTTCAGTGACATTTTACTATCCTGTCAGAAAAGTTCAAGCACTGTTTCTGCAAGTTTTTTTCAAGACTATCGTCTCAAAATAAGATCTCCTTGTTCATTACTGGAAAGTGGAATCAGAGAGCTCCTCTGGACTACCACAGAGCCTTTTTAGTATGTTCAAAAGCTAAATATAAAGGGACAAACAGCAAAAGAGAAAACCTGAATGAAAGACTGGCAGCAAATATAACCTTAATAATTAATCTTCTTGGTGATAAATACTGAGTATTTGATTTTATGCACGACTTGTTTCTGAGGAATTCTACCTTCTTACCAATGTGAATTAACCAAGTTTGATTACAATACGAAGGTGATGGATAGAAGTGATCTGGATTAGGGATGATTAAATAAACTAGAGAAGAGGAAGGATATTCTGGATAGATGGTGTTACAGAGATCTCAGTTTGAGAAATTACAGAGAGAGCAAAGACCGGGGAAGTTCAGAAATTCTTACAAGTATTTATATTTTCTCTCAAGTGTATACAAGACATACACCTTCTCACATTGAAAACTGTTTTTTCCGCATTTTGTTCAATTTACCTTAAAAAGAAAACAAGTGTAATTTTCCAGAAGGTGTTCAAGAACTTTTGAAAATGAAGCCCCTTTAAGCTACTTTGAAAGCAGAACCCCAGACTGTGGCCACTTTGGAAAATCTTGACCACTCAGCACCAGTTTTTGTTAACTTGCTGCTAACAGTCACAGTAGGTGTGCCAACATGAATCATATCTTACATGCTTCTCAGGGGAATACCCACTCCCTTTAGGCACTTAGGTCCCCTTTCCAGTGTGTGGAAAAAATAGGCCCCTAAACTAGCCAACAGAATATACAGGAGAGATGGTGTGCCTTGGATTCTACTCCTCTTCTGTCTCCTACAGTTTTACATTATATAAATATATTTATACATGTATGTGTGTGTATGCAAAATGCTTATATGTACATATAAAATAAAAATTCTTGTTTTCTGATGTTTAAGAGTTTTTAGTCCCCTTCGGGCTAAAGCACCCACCTCTGAAATGATGGAACTATAAAATCAGTGGGGTAAAACCCTTTATTTAAATGGATTTAAATGTGTAACTATCTGTAGGATTCGGTTACTGCTTGTTCATGAGTTATTAAGGAGAATGAGTGAAGACACCTACCTGAAGAAGAAAACTGTCAGTGCAATAGCTTCTTCTTTTTATTTTCCATCTTCAGAAGAAGCTTAAATTACTCAAATGCCCCAATGTGGTGTCAGTCCACGGCTGCTTACAGCATTCTTGCAATAAATGTTTTTTCTTATTTTGTTTTGCTATTTCACTACGATTACTTGATGAAATATATACTGAATTCTGTTGAAATTTCTATTTGACTTTTGATAATGTCAATTTGACAAATGATTTCTTTATTGTATACATGTTCATGACATCTCACAAAGCTACCCTGGGCTATGGCACAGCAGAGAATTTCTACTAGAACAAATGGAATACCTGAAGTGGACTGTGGCAGATACTAAGACAGTTCAGTTCTGTGATAAAACTTAGGACATATCAATCTGCCATGTGTAAAGCCAAACATCCTTCTCCTGTCTGAAGAATGAGAAAAAACCAATAATAGTGAACAATTTAGATACAAAACTAAATTATCAGCTATGCTCCTGGGACAACCCCAACAAATTTTTCCTACCTAATAAAATTTTGGACATCTGTATTAGCTGTCTATGAGAAGGTAAACCGTCATACTTCCCTTTGATTTCCATGAGGTTACAATGTAAATAATTTCATTAAGAGAAGTTGCAAGAATAAAAGTTTGTCAACTGAATACTTTTTTGTACCCCTCTGGTTTTCACCCTTCATTCTCTGTTTCAGCAGCGTATTTCCTGAATAGTTCCATCAGTAATAAGTGCCTCTATATTTCACTATGTAAATATGTATTTGAAGACTTTAAAACACAGTCTGATCTGGTAATTAAAAAGCTGAAAATACATTACTGTTAAATTTAGAATTGGCACCTAACTTGAAAATTAACACCACATATATTATAACCAAAAAAGCTATCAAATTTTGTCCAAAATAACAATTAAAACACAATCCCTTATATTCACTGGCCAAATTTCTTTCTAAATGAATCAGTCAGGCTAACTATATGGACTTTGCTTTTTCATTATTCTATCCTGCAAATTCATAGCCCAATCATCAATTTGGGCTAAAAAGAATACAATTATACTGTTAGTAAAGAACTCAATATCTGTAAGGATTTATAGTAATAAAACCAACATAGGGAACATGTAACATTTATAAGCAATCTGGTAAATATTTTACTGGGGTTTTCTTCAAGAATATTTTTTAATTAGGAAACCAAACTTCAATCAGAAAAAGTTACAGCTGTTTCTTGCACATCTAACATTTCTGTAACAGTGAAACATTCTAGAACACAAGATTTCTACCATTTTCATCACTGTATGCACTGAAATATTGCTAATTTATTCAGAGGCTTTCATGCATAATTACTGGAAACACAAATCTGTTATTCTGCTAGTCTATCATCAGATAGGAAAAGCTATCTAGTGAATACTTTGAAAAATATAAGTAATTGCAAATATTAAATTATTAACTGTACCACAAATACACTGTCTAAAGTACCAGTTTAATTTCCTTAATAGTTTGTTTTTTCTATTTAGGCTAACGTTGGGAATTCAAAGCCTGATTTCAAGCTTTGCCTACGCAACAGATGACTTCTGGCATAGCAAGGTTTTCCATGGATGTGACAACACATAAATTGTAACACAGTTGAGAAAGTTGAAGTCCTTTTTAAGGACATACTTATACTGCAAACCCATATTCTTCCTTCTAAAGGCTTGGTGGGGTTTTTTTCAATGTGGAAGAGAAGTGCTGTTAGTTTTATTGTGTTGGTACAAAGCATCACTTTTCTGCTACTGCTGTATTGACTTAGGAAGCTAACAGAGTACACTTACTTCTGTATCACCAAAGGACCCTCAGCTCCCACGTGGTTTGTCTCTTTTCTCAGTGAAGTATCTGATAAATGCTGCACTCCCCAAATGTTCTCCTTTCTATCTTCCCTGGTTTTGTATTGGGCTTTTATTGTTTGATTTCAAGCCAAGGTCTTTGCCCTTTGTAAGCAGCATATTTGCAAAAAAAAAGGATTACTAAGTTATGGGCCTGATCTGGTCATTATTAAATCAGCAGGCACTGAATTAAATTCAATCTTCTATTATATTCCACAAGAAACTCACAGTGGAAACACCTGCACTGCAAATATTGTAAGATGGGACACCACTTAACAAAATGTTAACAAAGTGTTTCTATTTATAGCAACAGGAAGAATTTAGAGCTGTACCTCTAAAAATGACTAGAACGTAATGGACAGATTCAATCAGGAATTGTTCCTATCCATAGCACTGTGACTTCCAGTGCTGACCCATTATGAAGAGATACCTCTGTTTCCTTTACAAGCTTCTCCCTTCCACTTTCTCTCATAGAATATAAATGTCATTTGGAAGCTTGAAACAAAAACATTTTTCTTACCAAATTCTATTTTCCTTCATCATATGCTGAGAATGAATGGTTCTTCTTGAACATTCAGCTGCTAAAGAGAAAGAAAAAGTGCATATCAAATTTTTGTTCTGTCCACTTTGACAAAGGCTCTTTTCCACATTAAGGCTTAAAGAGAGATAGAGATGCTAAACCTTAAAATATTGGTGCAGTCAGACTGATTTCTCTACCTGTGCAGATTCATGATACTCTTTTTAATGGATTTCTTGAGAAAATGAGGCAAAAAAGAAATTATGCAGATGCAGAAAGACTGGAGTATACCACAGGGAAAAAGCTAGAAGAATAATGAGAGTTGGGATCCTAGTGCAGTCGTATTTTGAATAATTTGCCATGCCTGTTTTCAGTGACATCTCAGTCAACAACAGAATATGGGTCTGAACAGACTGCTCCACTTGCTGCCATGTCACTGGGGACTGTCACCAGTGCTTAAAAGGTAAATTACCCTGAATGAAAAGATTTAAAGCAGTTGCTGCAAAACTTGCAAACCACTTTTTGGATGTCAAAATTATTGGTAATATTATGGCTTGGTGAAATAAAAATTATCTAATGAAGTAAAAATGATCTAATATAAAGCTGCCTTGGTTAAAGGAGGATTTGGGGAATTTTCTTACCTGGCAACAGCACTTCTCCAAAGTGTTTTAAGAAAATATATTAAAACTATGTCAATTCCCTGTGCTGTTTTTTTAAGAAAATTTTAAGCTTGTTACAACCAAAACTAGTTTTAAGAAAGCAGCTAAACCTTGGAAAAATGATCCTTTCTGCTTCTGAGCTGTGCAGCCTTTCATGAAGATTTGCCCACTACTTTAGTCTGGATGCTTTTCAGTGACAGCTGTCATGCAGAACTTTGGGGATTTATGTATACAAAACACATTTTAGAGGCATTTAGTACTGCACGTGTTTTATTGAAGAATGAATAAATAAGCTGCTCTGGAAATAGTAGTCAATTGGAATCTCAGGTTTCAAAGCAGAGTAGGATTATAAAATGTGCTTCAGAAGAACCTTGAAAATAATGATATTTTAAATGTTTAATTTTCAACCACGTTCCAAAGTAGTGTGGGAGCTACTTTTATGTGTCTTCGGAGTACCACTGTTAATTTTTGTGAAAGAAAAGCAGAACAAATTCCAAGCACTGTTTATGGAAGGGAATTTAAGATCAAATAATGCATTGTACAAAACACCAAAGCATTCACTGTTGGTCAAACACTGTAGGGGAACATCATCCAGCACAACACTGACACATGCTAAATGTTACATCCTAATAAATACACATGTAAGCAAATGACAAAAATTATTTTAAAGTAGCTGTCACCAGATCTCGAATAAATTTCTATTACATTGACTAAGATACAAAAATAATAGTAATAATAATCTTCAGAATAATATGTGTAGTAACAGTAACAACACTTACACTTGCCCACTATACAAATACTCGCTCCACTGGTGAGAGACTGCAATTAAAGTCGTTGCCTGTCCTTACACAGCTCTACAAATGCACGGCCGTTACATTAACACATCACGGATAATTGCTTTTACTGTAGTTACTTTAAAGTATCTGTTAACAAAACTCAGCAAATTGCCCAAGAAACGGCTTGGTTTGCACACATTTTATCTATTATATTACAGAAGCATCTTAAGCAAGGATGATGCTCTACTCCTCTTGGCACTGTACAGGTAAGTGTAAGTTGATAATCTCCAGAATAACCGATACAACAAAGCACACCGCGTAGCTACTTTAAATTCTAGCTTCTTACATAAACTATCTGATGTATATCAAGTATGAACGGTTTGCATAGTGGCAACAGTAATAATTCTTCACACGGGGGTTTTCACACTATCCTTAAAATATGGGCAGCTAATATTCAGACGGGCAGTCTGCTTTATAAGAATCCACAAAATTAATTCATGTGCCGTTAACCAGATATTGCTCAAACATTTAAATTACAGCAGGAGAAATATGCTATCACTTTCACATTAACTGCAAAATATACGGATTTACAAAACATTAATTGTACTTAATATCCATTCTTTTTTTACTTTTAAGGGTAAATGCACATAAGTACATGAAAAAAATCACTGCTATTAAACAAATCCAATTTAAAGCAATTGAAAATTAGTCTAAAGCAAGTTGTGCTACTTGCTTTGTCTGAAGTCCCAGGGAGATGAGAAATGCTTTTGAATACTACTGATGCCCAAAATAGATTATATTTCTTCTGATACTTTAAAGACTATTTTATATTTATGAGCTCTTATCAAATGTATACATCTATGAGAAAACTGTCAGTTTTGAAAGCAAAAGGAATTAGCCAGCAATTAATAAAATTTGAGAGATGCTCAAGAGCTTCAAATAACAGTGACCATGGAAAAAGCCACCGATAAACTGATGTATATTAAGTCACATCACACTTTTACAGCTGGTGTTTTTTTTGTTTTCATTAAGAAACCATAAATAGATTAGAAAAAGTGCACTAATTATTGGCAGCCACTGGAAGGTCCTCGCTAACTTTTCTATATGTGGTCAGAGTTGCATCTTAAATTAGGCATTCTGAAGGGTTTTTTTGCATGCTTTATCTATTTACAAGAAAATGCATTCCCAAGCAAGTAGTAAGCAACATACCATACTGAAGTGCACCTGTTAAATGCATTAAGATAAAGGTAAAGTTCCATCAAGTTATTGGATGTAGATCGCTACAGAACTTCACAAGTACCAAGACCTTAAAAAGGAAACAGCAATCTAATAAATGCTGTAGTGATGTACAAGCCTAGAGCTTGCCGACCGCACGACTGAGCTGCATTTAATTTAGTTCAGGACACATAAGTATGGTTTTTTATAATAACCAATTCCGTTCAGGTAAAATTTTCTTCAGCTTACCAACTCCACAATTAAATTTGACTTTTTTTTTTTAATTTGGTAGTAGAGAAGACCTTATGAAAATTCTATTAGCTTGTACCTTCCCAGGAAAGTGGGCCTTAGCATCTGTCTTTACATTATGCAGGTGCTCTCAGAGAGCAGTCTGAGGGGTTTGTGCCAAGTGAAACGGTTCTCGTCGTTTAATACTCAGTGTAATTAAGCTCAGTGTAATTCTCCTAGCATATATCACAAAATTGTCAAATATTTAGGCCTCTAAGCTACACATTTGTATAAAATTTTATTCATATTACTACTGCAGTGCTATTACTTCAGAGACTATAGCACTATTCACATTCTTAGATGTCCATACTTTTCTCATTGAACAGCAAACACAACAGTTCTTGTAAGACTGTTTATTGAATTTAACAGTTCAGACTGAGTTTAGATGGAGTTCAGGTGCAGTTTGTATAAAAAATTCTGTCAAGTCACGTAAACTGCAATCAAAAATAACTACAAAACAGTAAGAGACTTACTGAGATCATAAATTTCCTAACATGTAAAACTATACAGTATTTGTGCATGCTTGCTATTTGATTTCCTTCTGAAGAGCTGTTAAAAGGAGTTTGTGTGGTTTTTAAAATCTCAGGGTAGTCTATGAAATGTAATCATCGCATCTCAATTCAAATATACAAGATCAAAACTGGCACAGGGGAACATAACATTATTTTCCAAAAAAGTTGAGGCAGCTTTTGTTGAATGGCGTCTGCATCAGTAAACATTTTATAAACTCTGGTGGCTTTGGATCATCAGAGAGAATCCTTTTTTCTTCTGACATCTTGAAAAAGAATTTCCCACAAGTGCAGACAGGTAAGGAGGAAAATAAGTAGCAGCTTGTTTCCTATGTACAGCTGAACGCCATGCTCAGCTGTCCAGTGTCTCAAAACAAAAATTAACTTGACATCACAGGGAGGCATATCCCCCTCAAGTTACAAGCATGTCTGAGACTTTTCAGGGGAGATGGAAGCAAGCACGAGGGTAAAGCATAAGTCTACTTTTCATGCATAGGTACTTTGCACTGCTCTGCATCTGGGGCATTTTGTCAGACATCCGAGTTGGAGCTGAGGTTTGTTAACCTGGGGTCTGCATTGATCTCGTATCTGTAGTGGTAGCCCTCCATGTGATCCCTACAGGCATCTCTGATATTGTGCATCCACTTTTTGATTCCTTTTCGGTTCAAGTACAAAACTAGGAGGAATATGGCCCCAATGAGAGCCAAGACTATCCCCAGGAAGACGTACGAAGTCTGTAGCTGGGAAGGCAGATCTATGGGCACAGAGCAGTTCAGGTCTGAGCCGTTGATCTTCACCAGGGCTTTGCCCAACATCTTGTCAGGGGAGGCACAGGTCAGGGCTTCTTTGCCCTCCACCTGGTCACTCTCCTTGAGCCAGGCCACCAGGTCCTCGATGGCACAGTCACAGACCCAGGTGTTGTGGCCCAGGACGATGTGCCGGAGCGCGGGCAGGCTGCGGAACTGGGCCAGGGTGCTGTTCCACAGCACACCCAGGGAGTTGTCGCTGAGGTTGAGGCTCTGCAGCTGGCCCAGCCCCTGGAAAGAGACATTTCGCAGGCCCACCAGGGAGTTGTTGCTGAGGTCCAGCTGCCGCAGGGCCGGCAGGGCAGTGAACATGCCGGCGGGCAGCAGCAGCAGCCCGTTGTCGGCCAGCTCCAGGCGGCTGAGGTTGCGCAGGGCCCCGGACTGCAGCAGGGCGGCCAGGCTGAGCAGGACGCCGTGGTCGCGGAGGGCCCCGCGGAGGGCCAGCTCCTCCAGCGGGCTGCCGCCCTCTCCGAAGGCCTGCGGGCTGAAGGAGGCCAGCGCGTTGCCGCTGAGGTCCAGCTGTCGCAGGGCGGGCAGGGCAAGGGCGCCGGCCTCCACGGTCCGCAGGTGGTTGCCACTGAGGTTGAGGGAAGCGAGTTCGGGCAGGCGCTGGGCGGGGAAGGCGCCGGCCGGCAGGTGGGTCAGGGGGTTGCCGGTGATGAAGAGGCTGCGCACGAAGAGCGGTAGGTCGGGGGGCACCGCCGTCAGGTTCCTGTTCACGCACTTCACCGTCTTGGCCGGCTCCGAGCACTCGCAGAGGGCCGGGCAGCCGCCGGGCTGCGCCGAGCCGTAGCCCAGCAGGACGGGCAGCAGCAGCCCCAGGCAGAGCGCGCCGCGCCCCGGCATCGCGCCCGGCCCGGCCCCGCACGCAACTTTTCCCTCCGGGTGCCTCCGGCTCCGGGCGGCGCGGCGAGGCGGGAGCCTGCTCCAGGCAGCCCTTTCTTCGGGGGCAGGCGTTTCCCCTCGGGGGCTGGCTCCGCTCCGCTTCCCGCAGCGAGACCTGCGGCAGGGGAGGAAAGGGACACGGCAGCGGCGGGGCGGCGCGGCTCCTCTTGCCCGCGCCCCCCCACCCTCCCCCGGCCCGCGTCTC